>CM076584.1:1408089933-1408380061 GCA_034641835.2 Pinus albicaulis
GAAGCGGCCTTGAATTGGTGGTACATGTCCAAGGAGGAACGATACTCGTCAAGGCGGGGACAGAGGTGGGTGTAATGGCCGTGAAAATCGCACAAGGCACACGGGTGGTTTGTGCGCAAGTGTTTGAGTTTTGGGATAGAGTCGGGGATAGTGACGTAGACTTCTGGGATGTCAGAGTCTGGAAACGTCTCATTGACCAGAGTCTTGAGGTACGGAAATTCAGGACACATATGGGTGGCGTGACCGATGATATCACACAAAGCACAATGGATGGCGGGCTTTGGTGGTCGCGGAGGTGTAAGAGTTGCCGGGGCGGCCTGGTCCTGATGGGTTGCCCCCTTACGAGCTTTGCCTTTCTTTCTGGGGGCTGGCCCCACAGGGGTAGGGTCCTGTGGGGGTGCGGGGGGCCCGGAGGAGGTGAGGGGGACCGGTTGAACCGGAGTCAAAGCTAGGTAAGGTTTGGGGTGACCGGGCGGGGTAGCGGCTAGAGGGTCCATGTACCAGACGGGTATGCCGAGGGTCAGGTTAGGGAGAGAGAGGGTGGCCCTGACGGGGACAGAAAAGACTGCGGGAGGGGGAGCCAGGAAAGGTATCTGCCCGGCAGGGTAATGTCTAGGAGGGACGGCGCCGAGGTGGTTGAGGCCAGGAGGAACCGTGCCAGGAAGATAAAGGGGTTCAAGGATACCAGCTGGAGAGGGAGGGCCAGAAGGAGGAGGTCCGGCTGGCAGAGATGAATGGCTATGAGCAGGTGGCGGAGGGTGAGGGGGAGGTGGCTGACTAGCTGGAGCAGGCCGTGTATGGGCGGCCTGGGTCGATTGCACCATGCAAACATTCGATAAGCTGGGATCAGTGATAGGGGGAGGGGGAAAACAAGGAAAAGTGCCAAGGAGGGAGGAGTCCTTGTAGACGTCGGGGGAGACACTGATCAAAGAATCGACGATTTGCTTGTTGGCTACAGAGGAGATGGTCGGCTCGGAGGAGGGCAGAGACGGCGGCTCATGATAAGATAGCTGGTCGATGGTGACTATCTTCCCATTATGTGGGAAAGACATCTTGCGGAAAACCGCGGATGGGACAGCAGACATGGCATAGGTGTAGCTTCGCCCCAATAGAATGTTGTAGTCTAGAGGGGCGTCAATGACTTCGACGTCGACGCAAACGGTCTTACCAGCGAGGGTGATGGGACAGTTACGAAACAGGCCAATGGGCTGGGAGGCATGACCGTCCCACGCTCGAAGAGTTATCGTGGACGGGGCCAGCTCAGGGGATTCGAGTTGCTTCCAAACCGAAGCGGACATCACGCAGGTGGATGCCCCCTCATCAATTATACACCGGGATACAGTGGCGTTCCGGATTTTGACTGGGATTTGGAAAGCGACGGAAGGAGGAAGAGGGGGATGGTCCGATTGGGTGGCGTCGAAAATAATCATCTGGTCATCAGCAGGATCGACAGCGCCCACGGCAGATAGTAGAGCCTTCTTTTGGGAAGGGCACGACTGGAGGAGTTCCAGTGTGGAAATGGCAGCAGGGGATTGCGCCAAATCATCTACTATACTATACGACTAAGTGGCTCGACCGGAAGCAGCATTTCAGCATAATGGTCCCTTTGGAATTTTTGGATGAATCTCAACTTTGGGTTGAGGGATGTGTAAGGGGCCACTGGATGTCGAAAGAGGCTCTGTAGAACCTGAAGAGGGAGGCTCGGGAGCAGACTGAGCACGAGGCTTGGGGTACTGGCGAGATCGAGTTTGAAGGTGAAGATCGACGGATGGGGAAGGATCGGAGTGCATCATAAGGATCTGGTAATCAGAGGAACCAGAAATGGAAGGGGGGGCGGCTACCTGGCTGTCGGGCGGTTGGGTAGCCACGAATCCCTGTTGAGGGAAAGGATCAGTGAACACAGCTGGCTAGGTAGTGGCCACATTAGGAGGAGCATGAGGGGAGGCGTGTTGTCCGCGCAATGTGGCTTGAGACTCCCACATCTGCCGCATTTGGGGTAAGAGAGGACAATCGTGAGTGTAATGACCGTAAACACCGCAGCACGAACAGGGCTTATTTGTGCGAAGCGGCCTGTCCGGCTTGGGCGGAAGGCCCTGTTGCTGGTTGCTAGTGTTAGGGTCCACACCAGAATTGGGTCCTCGGTTACCAGGGGCAGATTGGTTCTGGTTGCCTCTCCGCCTTCTTTGAGAAGAAGGGGGATTAATCGCACCCTGCTGTGCAAATACTTGCCCTGGAGGGGGTTGTAATTGCTGTTGCGGGTTGTGAGGAGGCAAGGGAGGCGGAAACGCATATGCTGGAGGAGCTGGCGCACCAGGCTGCGGATAAAAGTAAGGGTTGGGTTGGGCAGCATTGAGGTAAGCAGGAGGTTGGGCAAAAGGAGGAGGCATGCCGTATCCTAGATACATGTTGCCGGGAGGGGGCAGAGTGCTAGAGGTGCTGGCCCCTCCCTGAGGAGGGCCATGGCTCATAGGAGGGTGAGCAGAGGGGTGGGAAAGAGATCCAACAATACCGTCAGCGGAATGAGATGCCCCCGGGGCGTTAGCGCCACGGGGCCGGGGGATGTCAGGAAGAACGGTATAAACATAACCAGATTGAGCATAGATCAGGTCATACTTTAAAGCTATTTGGAGGGCGGCTTCTTCAGATTGAGGAAAGTGAGAGGCGACATCTTTGCCGATGGGAGACGGGAGGGTGCGAAGGAACCAATCCATGTAAACCCGATCTTCAAAGGGAGGGGCTCGACATAAGCTCCGTCTTCGTCGCCATTCCTGAACATGGGCAGAAAGGCGTGTGGAAGAGGATTGCTTAAATGAAGTCAAGAGCTCCATGCCAGTGTCGTATCGGAGAGGGAGCTGGAAGTATGACAAAAAGGCTTGGGCAAGAGTCTCGAACGTGGTATGGGAGGAAGTGGCCTGTTCGACATACCATTTAGAAGCTTCGCCGGTAAGCGTGCGTTGGAACAAACGAAGACGAATGGAGTCATCGGTAATGGAATTGGAGGAACACCACATGTGGAAAGACCGGACGTGATTGGTTGGATCTTCTCCATTAAGGCCCTCGAACTTAGGGATATCGGAGGGCAGCTTGGTGGGCATAGCGGGCCAGGTAGCATTGTGGTGAATGGGATCATTAATCAACTGATGGAAATCGGGGAGGCTGAGGCCTGCAATGTACGGCAGCACAGGGGTGGCCGGAGTAGTGGTTGTGACGGTTCCGCTAGAAGTAGGACCGGCATTGGGGCCGGGAGAACCGCTAGCATTAGGCCCTGGTCCAGACATGGTGAAGGTAAAAGGGGGAGAACCGGAAGGAGAAGGGGGACCCGATGAATCAGGAGAGGAGTCGGAGTGCGGACTCGAAGGTGGACTGGCTCGATGACGGCGGTGCGGAGCAGGTCGATCAACCGGAAACTGAGGGTGAAGGCCAAGAAGTCTCCGGGAAAGGCGCCTTGGGGGCGCAATGATGACAGGAAGAAGGAAACCGACAAGGGAAGAAGGGGACAGAATCAAGAAAGGTCAAGGGCAGATAAGGTGCAGTGACAATTGATTTTAGAGTCTTTGCCAGGCGGTGTTAACCGGGCGCTTCTTCACTTAGGGTCAGTGTGTGGTGTGCGTTAATTTTAATTTTTAAACCCTTTCCGTTGTTGAGAGCAAGAAAAAGTGTGCTGCGTAGCTGAAAATAAACCTACAGAGAACAGAATATAATGTTGAAATAACAGAAAAATAACAGCTACGTGTGCATCTATCTAACCCAAGAAGGTGGGTCTCTCACAACTATGCTGAAAAGAAAGGGAAAAACTATGTAAAACACACATAAAGGGAGCTCAACAGATCTAGGGTCAAAAGGGACAGGGATCTGGAGGATAAAGCTGCAGGCAAGAGGTGCAGATCACAGCCAAGAGACAGAGGCAAGGTGGCTGGAAAAAGGGAAGGAAATCAGCAAAAAACCGGAGGGGCAAGGCGGAGGCCTTCAGAGGAGGTCCAAACAAAATGACGAGAGGTGATTTGAAAGGAAAAAGAGGTTGATTTCAATGGATCTGAAAGGGAGGTAACAGATCTGGAAAAGAGGGGGCTGAAGCTCTGAAACCGACGGCTGAAACAGCTAAAACTCTTCCACAAAAAGTGGAGGGTACTAAAGCCCTAAGGGGCTGGGTTCCCACTTAGATGAGTAAAAACAAATCAGATCTTGGTCAAGGCGGGCTGAGACAGAGGCTGGAAAACCCTGACAGAAGCTGTAACAGAACCCAGAAAAATTGCAGAAAAATTGCTGGAAAAGTGGCAGGTCGCAGTTTCTGACCTGATCTGAGTGCAGGTCGCAGAAAACAGGCTAAAAAGTGCGACCTGGAGGTCCAGGTCGCAGGTATAGGGCCAAAAAGTGCGACCCCCCCGTTCTGGTTGTCTCGGCGGCAGATTTTCAAAAAAGTTGCCGTCTCAGTTGCGGCTGGTGTCGCTTACCTGCGCAATAGGGCCAGAAACACACGGAAGTTAGAATTTTTTTAAAATTTTAGGGTTTTAGGTGAGAAAAATGACATAAAAGAGGAAAAATAAGCAGCTGAAAAGAAGCCCTAGGGCCTGAAGTAGCTGGATATGCAGGAATAGAAAAAACGACAGCGGTCGTAATTTAAAACCCGTGTGGAGTCGCCATTTGTTAGTATGTATTCTTCGTCGAAGTGTACGAAAAAGAACCACTTTAGCTACGCATAACTAATAGCCCTAACAACAATAATGGCTGCAAAACATCTTCAGATCTGCAATTAGTAGTTAAAGTGCTGCAACAAACAGATCTATAAATGGAAAGACATTAAGCGGTAAAGTAAAGAGTTTGCTCCATGCATCCAACAGACAAGACAAGAACACGATTTTTGAATGAATTTTTATATTACAGGGCACCTGGGAGGAAACAAGAAGGTGTATCCGGATCTCCTCAATGGGATGGGTTCTTTGTAGTCCTCAGCACTTCAGATCTAAGCTTTCTCTCTCTTGTAGATGTAGAAAACCCAATGCAGAAAGTAGAGCTCAATGGGAGCAAATGATAGAAATGAGACCAAGTGTATAGATCCAGAGTGATCTAGTAGGCAACAAAAGGTGAATAATGATGGGGAAAACCCTCCTATTTATAACAAAATATTGGGTCATTCTAGATCTTGGTGCATGATTAAAATAATGTTAACCAAATCTAGATCCACCTTTATGGAATATTTTATTATATTTGTTGGAGGAAAGGGTGTTTGACTTGGGTCAAATCCCTTGATTACTGAAAAATAAATAAATAAATGATTTATTTATCTTTTTAAGGAAGTGGTTGTGAGATAATCAAATAAATAATGATTTATTTGATTAATGGTGGGTGATTTGGTCATATTTAACAAGGAATATTATCTAAATAAGATTTAAATAATTATTCCTAGAAAATAACAAGATAACTAAGGGTTTATCTCATTAATTTCTTTGTTTTTGGGTTAAACATGACTGGGAATAATAATTAAATTATGGTTTAATTAATTATTCCATGAGGAAAATCAAACAAATATGGGTTTGTTTAATATTTCCTTTTGGGGTTTCCTGTTTTAACATAGTGAAAGCGATTTTACTTAGGGTAAAACTGGTCTTACATGGTGTACTTGGGTCCATCTAATGATAATAAGTTAGATGACCAAAAAGTAATTAATAACACTTACAAGAGGCAATTACATAATATAGAAGAAAAATTGAAAGAAAAAGACAAGGAACTTGGAATATTGAAGGCAGTTGTTGAAGAATTAATGCAATGGAAAGCTGCCACGGAGGCGGGAAAAGAAAATGGTCGAGTTAATCCAGAACCAACCAACAATGTAAGAATTACGTGTAGGATATTTAATTGTTGATGTATGCCATCTTTGAAGATTGAAATTTTAAAAGCACATGCCAATATGAACATGATTGTATTGTTGTAGATATGTAATTAATGAAATATTATTTATGTAGCTTAACCGTTCATCTTCTGATTTCATGGTATCACATTCAAACTATTTATTTTTTAGCAGAGTTCCTTAAGTCTTAGTCAGGCTTCACTAGAACAAACTCCATTGACTTCAGGACAACCTGTTCATGACCCAATTGGCGAATTAATAACACGGGTAAGTTTTATACTTGTTTATTTTCTTTTTTAATATTATCTTTTTATTCTATGGAATCTTACAAGAATTTGTTTATTTGCAGGGTCAACCGCAATTACTACCTTCAAATACAGGATTGAACGGGAAAAAATGTTCACTTACATATTTTAATGGTCAAGTGAAGGTTGCAAAGGGTTACATAAAAAACACTGAACCACATTTTGTCATGCCCAATGGAGAAGTATTAGGAGAAGGATATTATTTTGTGTGCCCACAATCAATCTTGGTTGATTCGGATTGTGAAATTAAGCTTAAACGTAGAAGTAGTCAATTCGAGTATTTAGCAGATGCACTTAACACTTTTATATGTTGGAAGAGTAGTGACATTGAATTGATCAATGATTGAGAGAGAACAATGAATTGGTAAATTACTATCCCAAACATTTGAGGATTCTGGACGCAGATTGTGATAGCTTACTTGTGATTAATATCATGGTTAAGATGTTGGATACATGATTACTATTATACTTCTTTAAGCTATATGTTTTTTACATCAAATGTACTGCAATGTTCTTGCTACTGTTTGGTTATTGTTTGTACGCTGGATATATAAACCTTATCACGCTGGATATACACTGTCTTATCATGCTTTGTAAATGTTGTGTAAGGGTTGCAAGCTTTCTGTGATTTTTGATGATAGCCAGAATCCCTTTCAATTAAGGCTTAAACAACTATGAAACCATTTAAATTATCCATCCTACACTTGCTAATGATAGATATTTGCCAACTTCTTTCTTCATTTTGATATTTTTCTTATTCCTTTGTTTTTGATGCTCAAGGAAGCACACATTTGGCTTATCAGGCACATATGCACTCTCTCTCTTACACTTTGGAATCTAAATTGATAAGCTGGAACAAGTCCTTAAGGAGCTTGCATATGCTAATGAGAGTGTGATTCCTCATCATGTTTTGATGTCACTGCTCCCTTTTGCAGATCAAGTAGTTCTTTTGGCCTCATCCCTAGGAAGATTTTAGTGTCAGGTTGACTCCTTAGGTTGGTTTTGTGATATTAGACACCTGGTGCTAAAGTTAGTAAAACTAGGGTGATGGTCTTTAATCCCATTAATGAAGCTCTTTCTACTTCTCACTTTTCTTGTAGAGAACAACTAATGCATAGCATTTAGGAGTGCAATTTACATGTCTCTCTTATAGTGTCTTGGTGCAAAGGGTATGCTTCTCATTCACGTTCGCAATATTTCTAGATTCACTTTTAGGATATCTTTTCGGGATGAGGCTTTTTGATGTTGTCATAAAATCCATAATTTTGTATGGTGTGATGAAGTCTTGGTTATTGTTGGGAAAAATGCGAGAGGGGGGGGGTGAATCAGTATTTACTGCATATTCAAAACTTTCACTTTTTCCTGCTTCTAAACGCATACGCTACTTTCCTGAACCAGACTTGCGTATATACGCGGATACCCTTTATGAAACTCGCGTATACACAGATATCTAATTATGTCATTAATTCTTCACTTAAATCATTCCTTCATTTATTCATCAGATATTCAATAAGAAGTAAACATGTGCAGTAAGAACAGAATAAACCATAACACAAAGCATCACACATGAACACCAGGATTTTTAGGTGGAAACCCAAATCGGGATCACCACCCTTTTGAAAAATGCTAAGTAGACCCTTTTGAAAATCCTTGTTGATGAAGATATTTGTCAAGACGATAATACCAAGCCCTTGGAGCTTGTTTGAGTCCATACAGAGCCTTTTTAAGTCTACAAACAAGATTTGCATCATTTCCCAAAATGAAATAAACCTGATGGTAGTATTTCACATGGCACAGACTTAGAATTATCCATATTAATATGTCTGAGATTTCTTATAGTTAATGCAGTTACATAACCTGAGTCCCCCATAACTATTACTATTTGACAAGTAGATATTAACCTGTCAGTATGTAAATATCAAATATGAATGCAAGCAGTTCATAATCGCTCACAAAATCGAAACTAGACTATTTCTTCAAGACTCTTTGCAAACAATGGTTGTTTTTATATGCAACAGAGGATGTATGTGATGATTTTAACAAGCTTTATTGGTAAAACTAGGCTTGATGTGACGACTGCAACAAGCTCCGAAGAAATTCGGCTCAAGCCTCAAAATCTTCAAAACAGGATATTTGAAGTTCACCAAGGTTGGATGGAACCAGCTGAAGTAGACTGGTGATTGAACTGATTTTAGACCTTTGACAAAAAGACACAAACAAAATGCTGGAATTAGTAATAATTGAGGACCATATATTAATCCTCTGAGAATAATATTTTGGATTAATTTTGTTCAGTGTTAGCCAAATTCTTTCTTCATTTTGATATGTTTCTTATTCCTTTGTTTTTGATGCTCAAGGAAGCACAAATTTGGCTTATCAGGCATATATGCACTCTCTCTTTTACACTTTGGAATCTAAATTGATAAGCTAGAACAAGTCCTTAAGGAGCTTGCATATGCTACTGATAGTGTGATTCCTCATCATGTTTTGATGTCACTGCTCCTTTTTGCAAATCAAGCAGTTCTTTTGGCCTCATCCCTAGGAAGATTTTAGTGTCAGGTTGACTCCTTAGGTTGGTTTTGTGATATTAGACACCTGGTGCTTAAGTTATTAAAACTAGGGTGATGGTCTTTAATCCCATTAATGCTGCTACTAACTTGAGGTCAACATATCAATGCCCAAAACACTTGTGAAGTCTAAATGCCAAAGCTCTATCTTACATTGTGGTCTATGTGTAATTTCAATGTCAATGGAGGTTGAATGTGTCAATGTTAAGACCAATACATCGTGGCAATATGTCAATGTATCAAACTTCGTCAAATATGATATCTCAATCAAGTATACTCAAATTTCAAGGTCATATTAGTGTAGGGTAGATAGGTTCACTGTCTATCTGTACTAATGTCCACAAATTTGATGCACAAATCAATATTTGAGGGTCACATAAGGTAAGTGTTATGGCACTATGTTTTGGTTCATAATTGCAATGAGAGGTTTTGGTTCATTACTTCTCACATGTTACAACATTTCCAGAACCTAACATGGCACACAATCAAATTTCTGCCTCTCTTTTACACTGCTTACTATGCTGCTAAAATTAATATAAAATGTGATTAGCACAAATAATATCCAATCAGCACAAGACTACTTAAGGCCAAGAGAAAAGCCTTTAGGTTTGAGTGTGCCTCAAGTGCATAACCTACTAAAGACTATTTTTAAATCTAAACAAAAAACTCATCTCACTGATAAGTTCTCTGAACAAAAGCATCCCAAAAATTTCTCCAGCTACCCTGGTAAACCTGTTGATAATTGAGCATGCACCCAGAATGGCCAGCAAAACCAACAAGAATGCAGTCCACACACATACCCTGTGTATAATCAGCAGAGTACTTGTAGTTATTTAATGTGAATGCACACTTATTTGCATAAATCTGTACTGTTCTTAATAAAAATACTACAGAAATACATCGTACTGTAGGTATCAAACATTCTACTATTGCAATTTAGAATGAATTTGTAACTTGTTGACACAAGGTGATCAAATTTGAAGTACATACCACCCTGTCCAAGCCAGAAACAACTTTGGGCCTAAGTCTTCTCTATCTTTGGCAAAGTTGTACATAAATGTATACATAAGCACAATAGGTTCAGCCACCCCAAGAATTAACAAAGGCTGACCTCCGAAAATAGAATGGATGATGCCACATATTGCAGTGGATGACAGTGTTTGAACTGCAGTAAGGATTCAATCTGCAGTGCATTTTGATACTCAGTTTTTAATAGCATTTATCAGTAAAGCCTCAAGCAAGAAAAAAATGCAGCTTTTATTAATCCTATTGCTATTTTTTCCCATATTTTCTGTGAAATTATTGACCAATTCCAATGGAAGATTCATCCGAATAACTAAAGTGATTGGAAAATTTAAAGAATGAATTTTTTCAAGGGGTGAATGTTAATATGCCTGCACCGAATGCTTGTTAGTCAATACTATTACATGAAAACTATTCCTTTCATATATTATTAGTTATGCCACAAAGACAACTTGACTCGTATTAGACTTCCTATGGAGGAAATCAACTCTAGATGCAGCAATATGGAGTGCACATATGGTAGATTTCAATGAGGTCTATTACTTTCACAGACGATCAATAATCTTCAAATCCTTTTCCCACAAAAAACTTGCATCTCCTTGCGATATAGATATAGTGAAATGAAGTTTGCCTCTGTCAAAGTGTAGATCAGACCAAGGCCCCTAATTGATATATGGAACTTGAATGTACGTGAAGCTGCAAAAGCCTTTCCAACAACCTCCTAGTAATTTAGAACAAATTTATTTTTCTAAGATATATCTCGAGTCCTTTAGTGGAGTTTATCTCTAATGCCAAAACTTCTTTGATGCCTCTCAATAAACTAGTAAAACCACAAAACGTTCAGCTACATGTAAAAGATATAATAAATCTCAACAGATCAGATGGTAAACCCAATGTAGAAAATTAGTGCAAGCATTATCAAACACCTCCTTTGTATAGGTAGACACAAAAGAAATAAATACAAGAAAATGTTGTGTTCATGAGAAGCACCATGAATAAAGGTAAATTCAATATGAATGTTATATCGAACTCAAAGTTTCAAACCTTAAAAGATAAATTTGTGAAGCACAATTGGAAGAGTCTGATGGTTCTCTTGATAAATGACATTTATTCAGAAATTCAAACAAAGAACTTAGCTGTCTCAAGACCATACATGGATGACATCCCTAGATCTTAATGAGCATCATTGGCAAGAGTAATTACAAAAATTACCTGATGGACAATTCACTTATACCTAAATTTCACCCCCCTCAATATGGAAGTTTAAAATTTTACAACTTGATATTTTAGGATGGTAACAACGTTATGTTCCATGCCTTCAACTTCAATTCATTTTTCAGATTTTAGTACCTCTGTTGGTACAATATCAGACTGTTGTCTCCTCCATTTTGAAGGAAAAATCCCATTGAACACTCCTACACAATCTCACCTCCCGTATCGCTATCACCCTCTTTCTTTGGAGGTAGAATTAAGTCGGATTTAAGTTGGCATCTATCAAACTAAACCTATCAACTTCTACACCCTTTTTCTAAAGTCTTCTAGAAGCTAGTCAAATAAAAGTATCCTTTATAAGCATGCATGCAGAATCCTTTATCAAATTCTACATCTGAGCATGCACCCAGAATGGCTAGCAAAACCAACAAGAATGCAGTCCACACACATACCCTGTGTATAATCATCAGAGTACTTGTAGTTATTTAATGTGAATGCACACTTATTTGCATAAATCTGTACTGTTCTTAATAAAAATACTACAGAAATACATCGTACAGTAGGTATCAAACATTCTACTATTGCAATTTAGAATGAATTTGTAACTTGTTGACACAAGGTGATCAAATTTGAAGTACATACCACCCTGTCCAAGCCAGAAACAACTTTGGGCCTAAGTCTTCTCTATCTTTGGCAAAGTTGTACATGAATGTATACATAAGCACAGTAGGTTCAGCCACCCCAAGAATTAACAAAGGCTGACCTCCGAAAATAGAATGGATGATGCCACATATTGCAGTGGATGACAATGTTTGAACTGCGGTAAGGATTCAATCTGCAGTGCATTTTGATACTCAGTTTTTAATAGCATTTATCAGTAAAGCCTCAAGCAAGAAAAAAATGCAGCTTTTATTAATCCTATTGCTATTTTTTCCCATATTTTCTATGAAATTATTGACCAATTCCAATGGAAGATTCATCTGAATAACTAAAGTGATTGGAAAATTTAAAGAATGAATTTTTTCAAGGGGTGAATGTTAATATGCCTGCAATGAATGCTTCTTATTCAATACTATTACATGAAAACTATTCCTTTCATATATTATTAGTTATGCCACAAAGACAACTTGACTCGTATTAGACTTCCTATGGAGGAAATCAACTCTAGATGCAGCAATATGGAGTGCACATATGGTAGATTTCAATGAGGTCTATTACTTTCACAGACGATCAATAATCTTCAATTCCCTTTCCCACAAAAAACTTGCATCTCCTTGCGATATAGATATAGTGAAATGAAGTTTTCCTCTGTCAAAGTGTAGATCAGACCAAGGCCCCTAATTGATATATGGAACTTGAATGTATGTGAAGCTGCAAAAGCCTTTCCAACAGCCTCCTAGTAATTTAGAACAAATTTATTTTTCTAAGATATATCTCGAGTCCTTCAGTGGAGTTTATCTCTAATGCCAAAACTTCCTCAAGTGTGCTACCTTTTTTGTTAGAATCATTTTCAAAAGACCAGTTAAAGCATACTGCAATGATTCTCAGAATCATTTCTCTTGTATTTCCAAGAGATATCAAAGAGTCCTTAAGTATAGTTTATCTATAATGCCAAAAGCTCCTAAAGTGTTTCACCATTTTTTTACAATCGTTTTCAAAAGGTCATTTCTTAAAGCATACTACAATGCTTAGAATCATTTTTAAAAGCTAATTGGGTCATAGTATGGAATGTGCACGTCCAATGGGCTATTTAAGCATACTGCAATGCTTTTAGTCATTTTCAAAGGTAATTGGGTCATAGTATGGAATGTGAACTTACAATGGGCTATTTATGAATATCTGTGTGCATAACTACCCTTGTAGACAAGTTGGATATCTCTTGAGGACATTTTAACCAATGTCCATCACGGATTTTGGGGCTTTAAAAGGTATTTTAGTGTTCATATTTCTTAATAAGCAGGGTTCAAGGTTTAAAGCCTTCACATTTTGGTATAATGCATTTAAAGTTTTAGGGTCTAAGATTTAAGATGTAGGATGAACTAGCTCAAGGACATTGGATACTGCTACTAACCTGAGGTCAACATATCAATGCCCAAAACATTTGTGAAGTCTAAATGCCAAAGGTCTATCTTACATTGTGGTCTATGTGTAATTTCAATGTTAATGGAGGTTGAATGTGTCAATGTTAAGACCAATACATCGTGGCAATATGTCAATGTATCAAACTTTGTCAAATATGATATCTCAGTCAAGTATACTCAAATTTCAAGGTCATATCAGTGTAGGGTAGATAGGTTCACTGTCTATATGTACTAATGTCCACAAATTTGATGCACAAATCAATATTTCAGGGTCACATAAGGTAAGTGTTATGGCACTATGTTTTGGTTCATAATTGCAATGAGAGGTTTTGGTTCATTGATTCTCACATGTTATAGCATTTCCAGAACCTAACATGGCACACAATCAAATTTCTGCCTCTCTTTTACGCTGCTTACTATGTTGCTAACATTAATATAAAATTTGATTAGCACAAATAATATCCAATCAGCATAAATCTCTATTGTGAATAATGTGAATGCATTCACAAATAATGTGAATGCACACTTATTTGCATAAATCTCTATTGTTCTTAATAAAAAAACTACAGAAATACATCGTACATCGTAAGGATGTTAGCACATGACTTAGTGAGGAGACTATTTCCAAGTGTTTAGAGAAAAGCTTGTACTCCTCAAAAATAGAGTATGCTTCTCAGAGTATGGATATTGAAGTCAAATGCAGCATTTTCCAGGTGTTTATAATATCTGTGGGGAGGAATTTTCTTTGAATGCAGTAACTAATATATGTCCACTTCTTGTCCATAAGTCTTGAAATGCTGCCAGCTGGAATTATCAATTTACAATTTCACACCAAGTTACCTTATATTTTTCAAGGCATAATGCAAACATCATTGAAAAAGAGAGTAATCAGTAAGATTATCAAAGAATGAAGCAGGCTTGGACCTTAAAATCTGTTTGTAGATTTATAAGTTTAGTTGGTAGTTTTAAAGTGTAAAATTTTCTCCCTCTTCAGATTCAAAAACATATGGAAACCCTTGCTAATGATGGTAAATCAGAGTATGAAAATGATGGTATGAATTGTTTGTACAAGAAGAGTATTTAGAAAGATATGAGCTGGGCAGTTTAAAGTGCAGTCACAGTTATCATGAGGCCTGCATCAAGTAGTGGTTGCTTTAGAAAAACAAGTGTCCAGTCTGCAATATTTCCATCATTTCATAGCAGGAAAATTCTGGTTTGCTGCATTTTTTTTCTGTTTCTGTTAGGCAAATCTTAGGATCAGTGCTTTGATGAAGCAGCAAGCCCTTCCCTTGATTTTCTTTCCTTGGGCTGGTGTTTAAACTTTTAGAAAATCCTGTACATGTAGATATCCTTTGTGCAACTTGCATTCTCATGACTATTCCTTTGATAATGTTCTTTTGTTTTTCTAGTAAATTATGCTTATAATATTCCTTCTATAGATATGACTAGCGTTAACCATGTGCAACTTCCCCTTTGTTAGGAGCTTTGTCAAACTATTAACCATATGCAACTTTGTCAGAATGTGGTCCAACACTACCAACTCCCTAATGAACTTGGAATCTTAGGAAATTGTATTGAATATCAATGTGTTTGAAATGGTTATGACACATTAGATTTTCATAGAGCTTGATGTAACTTTGATTCTCACAAGAGACAATATTGGGCTTCAACAAGTGATTGGTTGACTCTACAATCAAGTTGCAAATCTAGATAGCTTCATAATAAGAATATGAAACTGCCATATACTTTGCTTCAGTGGAACTGAATGCAACTGTTGCTTGCTTCTTGTTGATTTGATAAAAATGATTTATAAAATGATAATAATGATGTTTAAAATGAGCCTTATGATGGTCTACTTATACACATTGATTGTTCACGAGGTGTTATGGGTATGTTTATAACATCACTGCCCTTGAAAGCTTTGTCTTGAAAGCACAGTAATTAGAATTTTCTTTAGTTAAGCACATTTTGTGGTGGAATGAAGTTTATCAGATATCTATTTATACTTTGTAGAGGTTTGAATTTGTTTGTCCTTTGAGTGTTGGTGAGGTTTCTTTGTATTTTTTGCATCATAGTCTAAATTATTTTGACGTGATTGTTTAACATGAAAGCTTTATGCTTATTGGAAATATATTTGAAATACCTGCATGATCAAGAAACTGTTATGGTTAATTAAATTACTAATTAGGTACTACAGAAAGAGGATGATGCTGAGAGGGCTTGCTTGGGTGACTCTGGGAGCAACTCGGAGGTGGTCAGACAAAGCTCTTCTAAGTCACAAATCTGAAGAGAAAAAACCGGTGATGTATATGTGGTTGCTCAACCTAGGCTGTATGGAAAATCTTGGCAGAGAGTGTTTACCTTTCCGTGTCTTCTCGAAAGTAGGTTGTCTGCTCACAGAATAAGATCACTACATGTAGGTGATGGTTCTATAGTAAGTTATCAGCCTTATCTTCAGAATGGCTAACATAGAGGACCAGGTTTGAATACAGGATATAATTTGATGAATTTGGAGATTTAGAGTTAAAGAAAATTTTCACATTCCCTAGGTCTAGCCCCATTAGGTCACCTAGGGCAAAAATTTCCTAAGAATCTAGCTAGAGGAAAAATTCTATCTCCTAGAGGCAGCTGCATTGTTGGGTACCCTCACTCTCCTCAAAACTTGGGCCAATTCCGACGGTGGAATATTCAGATACCTCAAGCCCTAGCTCTAGGATCAAGTTTTGCCTAGGTGGTCCCAAGGATAGAACCTAGTAGGATCAATTTGACCTATCGAAGTAAAAACTCTTATCTAATCCTTTCCCCTAACCTTTCCAGTATAGGAACATCATTGGTTGCTAAATTCCATCCCCGAACCTGGGTTGGGTCCACTTGGCCCCGTGTGGTCCCATTTAGTGTCAAAGGCCTTTCATCAAGGACCATTTGGGAATCCAAGTTCCCAAAGGATTTTAGGGATTGAGAACTTCCTTCATAAGTCTTTTTCTTCTTCCTCAACCCTTCAATCCCCCTCTTCTCTCCCTGGAAGATAAATTCACTTGCTTAGAAGGAAAGCAAGTCCCACTCTTTATTTTATCTTAGAGAAAGGGTTTCGAGGGTCACTTCCCACCTATTCATTGACAAATACTCTACAAGTGACTTCCTAAACTACCGAGACTCCACCCATCGGTGAAATTCCGTGAAGAGCACGGAGCCTTAGTTGTGGTGACAATGGGCTAAGCCTCCATCGTTTCCCTTGTCCTAGCAATTGCCCTCTTAGGAACACCTTTTAGGTCCACTACTAGTTTGAGTGGTAACAAGTTGTTCACAATTCCATTTGTGAACAACTCTTTCATATGCCCACTTTTGCCATATTACAGCTCCAAGATGAGAAGTCCAGGGCTATGGAGGCTGCCCTTCTTCTCTCTGAATAAATCCTCTACAATATAGTGAACTAGGGCTAGTTGGTTCGCCCACTTGACTATTACTTTAGTCCTTGAAAGTCTGCACATCCTTAGGCCCTATACACCTACGCTTCTACCAATTTTGTTGTCCTTCACCAGAACAAGAGTCAGGGCTCTTCTTTGACAGTAATCTAACAACCCTCCAACTGTACTTGGACTACCATCAATCTGCCCAACCACAATCAATTTTTTTTATTGATCTAGGGCCCCACAATATTGTCTTCAACTAGGGCTCTTCAAATCTGCCACCTAACAAGGGTTTGAGTCCTCTCAAGATCACTGTTCTTGTGTATCAACAATTTGATCTTTGTTGTCCAATCTACGAACAGATATGAATTACTCCTCTTATCATACTTCTAACAATTTGTAGATGACTGAACTGGGGTCACAAATCAGCCACTAACAGTCCATTTACTAATTTTTTATAGGTTTCTTCAGATATTTGTCTAAAACTCTATGGAAAGTCCACCAAAATAAACTCCACTGCATGTCAATCCATTCTCCATATGGCACATTTCTTCTGCATGCTCAATCTTCTGCTCAGGTTCCACCCTCCTTTGGATCTATTGTCTCCACACATACTGAATCTGCAAACCATCTTCTAGATCTGTGGTCTTTATTGCAGAAATAAACCTCGCTCTAAGGGTCACAACCCGTCTTCTTCTACGAAAATTTGTCACAGTCTTAAGGGCATACCTTATGAACTAAACATGCTAGGAAACTGTCCTAACTAGGGCATTATACTTATGTACTTCTAATTGTTGTAGAACAAACCCTATCCACACATAGAAAAAACACGACTCTTGCCTCCATAAGAGACTTGACCTAGCTCATATGGATCCATAGATTTTGGGCATTTCTTTGACTGAATCTTGACATGAACTTCAGATCTCAATGTCGACCCTCAAACTAGGGTTAAATCAGTCAATATTACACCTATGTCGACTTCTATTATGGCTCTAAATTACAGTGCAAGCCCTCCTCCATTTATGTTGGTCTTTATCACAGACCTTGCGGCCTACTAACCACCACAAGGCAAGATGGTATCAACCCTCTCTTCTATTTCATGGAGGAAATCTAACCAACAGGATTCAATCTAATCTTGTAATGTACTAAAACAAGATATTGAATCCTTCCTACAATTTGTGGAAACAACACACGATCACACAATCACATATAAGTAAGAGAAACAAGTTATCAATCGCACAACACAAGATGTATCTGGGGAAGCAACTGGTCAAAACCCTCTATCTCTATTTTTTATTAAGTCAAGGAATCATGAAACAATACAATGCTTAATCTCTCTTGAGATTCTCAAACACTCTGCCAATTGTCTCCTGCTGATCTAGGAAAAATCGGTCTAATACTTAGCCAATTCTCAGCCTGCCTTGCTCACGCAATTCCTATGGAATTATCTCCATATTAATTAGGAAAATCAACCTTCCTTTATTGCACAATCCATCATGGCATCCCAATGACTTTATAATTGCACATGGGAAATTTTCTATAAATACAACTGATAGTTATGTTCCTCTGAACTGTGTTACAATAAGGATGAAAGGTCTTTTTTATTATTTAAAAATAAGATAAAATCCTAAACAATCAAAACCCTAACCCGAGGAGATGTAACACCAAGAGTTTATGGGCCCCGTTGGGGTTAGTTGGGCAGCCAACTTTCCGGGGTCGTAACTTGGTCACATGATCTTCGTTTGATGCACATGATACCTTGTTAGAAAGATCTCTTTGAGGACTACAACTTCTAATGCGATTTCTATGAAATCGCTAAACCTTTCTTGCCCAAAAAACGTCGTTTGGGGCCTCAAAATGGCTCCGGAAGTTTAGGACCTGAAAAAATGAAAAAAATAGTAAACTGTGCTATAATTAAGGAAATTGAAAAATTGAAAGAGACAATGGCGAGGGCCCAAGTGGAATAGGCGGGTGGCTACCAATATCCACCTCGATCACCTTAAATCGAATTTCTTGAGCTAACTCAATCATCATGACTTAGTTAACTGACACAAGTTGTTATGAGACGAAATTACAATTTATTGTCCAATTTATTTAAGGGAAAAATAAATTAGACGCCTCACATTCCTCACTCCTGGTACATCAAAATTCCTCACTAGTGTGGGTGCATTTTTTTGTCCTTTCTAGTTTCCAATTTCACTATTTCTTGTTGCAAATTTCAATACTCCCTCTCAACAAGAAAGGAATTCAATCTATCTCCATTCGGTAATTTTGGAATGTTCTGCATGCTACACTTCTCTAGTGTTGTTTGCACCTGCAAGTCCTAAAACTGAATAGCCTCCGAACAACTTACTCAGTATAATGCATCTGTCATCAGAATCTTCTAACTGCTGCTAGCTACTGCATCTTTCTAGTACTAGATTCTTTGCGCTGCTGCTGACATCTGCATCCATGCCCTTTGAACTACTGCTAACTCTAATTTGTGATCCAGTATTTGACATCTGACTCTGATTTCTATCTTGCTGACATCTGACTACATCAATTTAACTGATCCTTCCTACTACTATTGTACTGTGGCTCCTCGTAGCCAAGTTCGATCCATGAGATCACATGCCATCTCAATGGACCTTGCCGAAATTTCTTATCTTGGGATTATGTCTACACATCACCCCACCAGCTTACACCTCCAGGTATGGCTGCTCCCTCTTCCCATCTGGCTCAAAATTTCCCCCTCATGGAGGTCTCTGCTTGAGTGGATGCTTCCACTCAGTCTCCTCTCTGCTTCTCCAATTGTGGCAACTACTCCACAACCTTCTGAGATCGCTTCTCATGAAGATTCATGTTAAGAGGTATTTATGCTCCCTTTAAACCACCAAGTCTCTAACTTCTGCCTTTCTCCTCAAATCTTTGCATGCATCTGGTACCTCAATTACATATAGGTTCTTGACTCGCGCACAGTGTAATTGTCCCGACGTTACAAAAAGTTTCTAAAAAAGAGTTGATTTTAAATCGATGATATCTCCCTCATCCGAGCTCCGATTTGACCGATTTTTTTTTTCTATTTTAGTAGATTTTCGCAAGGAATCCAAATAGCTTATTTGTTTTTGAAAATTTTACACCAAAATATTCAAATATTCTATGAAAACTCGCCGCCTAAAAAAATTCTGCTCTAATACCATGTAGAAAATCTAACCAACAAGATTCAATCTAATCTTGTAATATACTAAAACAAGATATTGAATCCTTCCTACAATTTGCGGAAACAAAACATGATCGCACAATCACATATAAGTAAGAGAAATAAATTATCAATCGCACAACAACATGATGTACTTGGGGAAAGAAACTGCTCAAAGGCCCTCTATCTCTATTGTGTATTAAGTCAAGGAATCATGAAACAAAACATTAATGCTTAATCTCTCATGAGATTCTTCGACACTCTGTCAATTGTCTCCCGTTGATCTAGGCAAACTCGGTCTAGTACTTAGCCAATTCTGATCCTTACTTCAGCCTGCCTTGCTCATACAATCCTAGCTAGGGAATTAACTACTTATTAATTAGGAAAATCAATCTTCCTTGATTGCACAATCCATTATGGAATCCCAATGACTTTATAATTTCACATGGGAAATTTTCTCTGAATACAACTAATAGTTATGTTCCCTTTAACCTCTATCTCAACTGGGTATTCCTCGAAACTGACATGCATACAACTATTAATAGCGAATTATCAGTTATATGATTGATCACTCATTATGAATTAAATCTAATTTAATTTACTGGACCTCTCGCTAGCTCATAACTTAGTTAGAACCAGTTAAACTGATTTTAACGCATTTAATTGAGTTAATTACACTTGCACCCCACTAATGCATCAATTTCAACTGGACCCAAAAAATATTAGAATCCCTCTAGATGCCTCATCCTAGACCCTCAAGTACTTGAATTTATTGAGCTAACTCGGTCATCATGACTTAATTAACTAACACAAGTTGTTATGAGATGAAATTACAATTTATTGTCCAATTTATTTAAGGGAAAAATAAATTAGACACCCCACATTCCTCACTCCTGGTGCATCAAAATTCCTCACCAGTGTGGGTGCATTTTTTTTTGTCCTTTCTGGTTTCCAATCTCACTATTTCTTGTTGCAAATTTCAACATTTCAGAATTTGATGCGACCTTCACACAAAGACACCATTGAAATCACATGCCCAGATTCTCATGAGAAACCTCTCTTAAGCTCGATTTTCCAGAAGAGAACCAACAATATGCCATCCTACTTCCTAGCGCAAACCGACCCTTAAGGTATGCAACATTCTTCTGAACACTCACATGATGATCTTGCTCTTGGAGGATGATCATGACCTCCCTTTAGCAACCATTACTCGCCCTCGTACTCGACCTACTTTAGGACTACATCTCTCTTCACCCCCTTGATGTGCCAGATAGTGGGAATACATGTCAAACATGCTAATATGTGCTAAGTGATAAGGCATGCCAAGATGTGCAAGGGTGTGTCAATGCATGTCAGGGAATGTCAAGACAACAAAAGGGAGAAAAAATTTAAACTAAAAGGAAATGAACACATAAGAGGGTTAATAAGTCATCAATTTACCTTTTCCAAGAGAGGCATGCTAGGCACACCAACACTAGGCAAAAATAGGTGCCAAGTGCAAAGTCTTAGTGCATTCTAAGTGCCAAGTATTCCTTTGTTTCTTCTCATCTACTTTCCAACAACTGATAATCACAAATAAATTTAATATTAAACCATGCCAAATCATACCAAGGCATCTCAACGTATTCCACACATGCTAAGACTTTCCAAGCACCAACACGTGCCAAGTGCCAATATGTGTTAGGAACTAGTGTTATGCATGTTATGAAGTGGAAGGGAATGTTGAAGAGTGCTAAAGTGTGCTAGAGAGTGATAATGCATGTTCATGAGTGTTAAGGATTACTAGGAGAAAACATTAAGGGAGCACTAAGTAAAAATTCATGAAAGTTAATGAATATGAGGAACGTGCGCCAGAGACTAGTGTTAATGAGTGTTAGTTGTCATGCCAAGGAGGGACTGACAAGGTATGCTAAGCATTGGTAAGGCATGCTAGGGAATATCAAGGCATGTCAAGAATTCCCAAAGTGTGCATGGGAGTTCCAGGGTGTGCTAATTATATCACGTGCCAATTAATAGTGCCAAGATATGCCAATACATGGTAGGTGCTAAGGATGTGGTGTAGGGTGCCAAGGTATGTCAATATGTGTCAAGGCAACAAAAGGAAGAACCAATAAGAGGGTTAATAAGTCAAGACTTTATCTTTTTGAAAAGGGGCATACTAGGCACACTAATAATAGGTCCCAATACATGCCAAGTGGCATTGTGTGCCAAGTGCTAATGTATGTCAATGCATTCAACCAAGGTGTTCTAGGGCATGCTAGGGACTATATGCAGCATGCCAACACATGTTAGCAGAGTACGATGTTGTGCTAGCGCATGTCACCATGTGCTTGGGCGTAAGTGTCATCACAAGATGTTCTAGGTACAAAGATGTTCCAATACATGTGGGGTGCTAAGAAATGTTAGTGTGTGCCAAAGAATTAATTTAAGGCGTGCCCAGATTGGTGAGGATCGTTAGGTCTTTCTCATTAATAGAATTGTCAAAGCTTGATTATGTATTAAATAATATATTTTCTACACACAATAGTGGAACTTTATCTAAAGGGAATTTTTTAGATAATAAACTTAATATATATGAATTATCTATTGACTCATAGGAAATCTCTATTTGACTAGTTATTACTTGAGGGAAATGATACACACTAATTACTTCTAAAAAATTCACTGACCCTAACCACTATGGCTTTGGACATATTATAAAAAATACTCCACAATAATGGTATTAAATCGTTAACTTTTGACAAAAAATATATTAACAGGTATATAGCATCATCAAAAACTCATTGGAATGATCAATGATGACGACCATTTTTTGACCGTCACCAAAAGTAACAAAACGAGCATTGGTGAGGGTCATTAAAACTTCGTCACTAGAAGTGTCACCAAAGAGAGAATTAGTGATGGGCCTTTAACAACCCTCACCAAAAGTTTCATTCAAAATGTCTTTGGTGACAGACCATAAAGGACCATCACTATATACACTTACAGTGACGGTTTTTTAATGATCAATGATGATGGACATTTTTTGACCGTCACCAAAAGTAACAAAAAGAGCATTGGTGAGGGTCATTAAAAGTTCGTCACTAGAAGTGTCACCAAAGAGAGAATTAGTGATGGGCCTTTAACGACCCTCACCAAAAGCGTCATTGAAAATGTCTTTGTTGATGGACCATAAAGGACCATCACTATATACACTTACAGTGATGGTTTTTTAAGGACCGTCACCATATGTGACATTGGTGACGGACCTTAAAGGTCCGTCACAAGCATGACCCTCACCAATGTGCTTTTTTCTTGTATTCATTTTACCCTAATAAAACCCCTTTTCCTAAACACAATTTACCTAGGAAAATTAAAACCCCTTTGACTAATTCCCTTTTTATACAAAAACACTCAAAAAACCTACAAAAATGATTTTAGCCTAAGTATAAATGTTAAAGTAATGTTATTTGGACTTACAATGAAGAAATTCAATCTAAAAGTCATTTTTTGCACTATACCTAGTCTATTTTTTCATTCCTGCTCACTCATTTCATATTAACACTAATATAGTGTATTAACTCCCTATTTACCCTTTAGCCCCTATTAATATTAATTCAAGTGATATATTAATTCCCCACCCAAATTTTAATTATAACCTATAGCCTTAATTCCACACATGTCAAATATTCCCAACTCACTATATATATCAACCCCCGCCACATTAAGTTTCTTGGGCCCCATGCCTTTTGGTCAACAGCTCCATCACATGATCTGCACCGTCAATCTCCATGACCCAGATCTGACGGCGGAGATGGCCTATCTCATATCCAAAGGCGTGATAGTTAACCAAACCTCAACCTTGTGAAAAAAGTTGTTTGCACGCTTTCTCTCCCCTCAACATGTCCTATTCCCATTCGATCGCATCACCGAGACAAATCCTGCTTACCACCTTCTATCCATGCGAAAACCGCTGACGGTTTTTCTCCTCCCCCGTGCCCAAACCATTAAACCATTCAATTTTATGGCCAATTGAATTCATTCCATATTAAATAAAAGAAAATAAAAGCTGTCTGTTTTCATTGTTTTTTCTTTTCAGTTACAGTTTGCACACATAAAGAGAATTTTAGCCCGAAAAATCATTGCCAACTCCAGTTTGAAGCCTAAATCCAAAATAAGTTCACTAAATTGCAGTTAAAAACTGTGTATAAGAACCCTGAAGTGCTATAAAGACCAGAGAAGCTTCTGAAAGCTTTTATAAACCCAGAAACCCTTCTGCACGGAAAAAATTAATTTTTTCTCTAGGTATTCTTCAATGCTCAGGCCAATACTTACACCAAGAAAGTAATTCAATCATTGAACCCATTTATGATCCTTTGCAGACCTAAAATAAATCCTTATAGCTTCTTAAATCCTTTTCTTTGCAAACTGTTGTCGACAATTCTTGTCTACCCTAGAGACAGCCTAGAGTTGCTATAGACCAGTGCCTAGGACATCCTAACATAGCAAGGAGCTCATAATATAGCTTGGGTTGTCAATCCAAAAGCTCTCTTACTATCTCTTGAAAAACCAGGAAATTAGTTTAAATGGAACCAAAATCTCTCTCAGAAGCTGATACAAAGATAAGAATAATGTAGGAACAGCATGCAAAACTCCAATACAAAAGCATCAGACAATTAAGAGACAACTTACTGCAAAGAGGGCCAGTTCAAATAATATGCCACAAAAATCAAATATCAGAAAGTGGATGCAGTGAAGAAACATGAAGAATATACTAGTTAGCATGAGGCTGATACCCATATACACAACAAAACCACATATGGGCTTATCCAACTAAGAATCCATACATGAAAATGGCGTTTTAAAAGCACCCTCCTCAAGTAACTAATATAGCAGAAAATATGGATGAAAAGAACATGGAACAGTATATCATGACTAGGCCTATTTAAAGTGCTTGACTAATCCAAGTATGGGCACCAACTAGGATGAATCCTTACTTAAGACCAGTGAGCCACTCGCATTCTAGAACATGATACAAGAAGATAAATAACATGAAATGAGATATTATATTAACACATAAGAAAAGATTACATATTGTGGGATACCAAAGACCAGAATCCTCATTACAGTTATAACTCCTCCTCACTGAAACCCTACGGGCTCTGAGCCTTCATACAGAAACTTTACAAGATGTATATAAAAGCCTTTGACTGCACAGTTTTCTGATAGAAATCTGGAACCCTTACAATGTCTTTCTTCTTAGTATTTATAGAGGAAATAGAAAATTATAGAAGAAGAGGTAGGTGATGCACATTTAATGATTTGATTTGAACAAAATGGTGGAAAAACCCTCACGCCCATACTGTGAATGACTGAGTATAATTATTTGTACTTTGTAATCTATAAATAAAGTTGGAAGAAAATATCTTCGGGGAACGAAGTGTGAGGATAATTTACCGTGAAGAATACTTAATCACTAGAAAGTTTAGTGAATATATTTGAAGTCATGCTTTAAAAACATTTTATGCAACCCGAGTTGAATTTAAATCCAAAACCTTCAATGCAGGATGCTGTATCTCTTGGATTTTACTGATATTTTATGCTGTGAAATTAATGTCTCCAGCCACCAGACCCTACCTTTCGTATTTCTCTGAGGGGTTCAATGGATTTTCTTTCTATTCCCATTAATGAGGTCATATCATAACAACTACCCTAAGATTTCGGTCATAAACTCTTCCTTTGTAGGCAGACTTCTGGATGCGTCCTCGACCTCTGTGGTGAAGGCGGAGATTAATGGAGGGTTCCTGTCACTACAGCCTGCAAAAACACACAAACATATTACAAGACTGGACATAGGGGTGGTGAATGTGGTGGCAGCCATGGAAACGGTGACACGGACTGAAAAAAATGGTGAGATGATGCAGGGTGGCGAAGGAGGATGCAGGGGAACACGATGAATGAATGTGGAGAAAACCCGTAACTTAAACACTCAAATATGACTCCTAAATGGAGAACCTGAATGGTGGAGGGTAATGACAGTGCCACATGGGCGTACGAAAGGTCAAGTGGAAGGGGTGACGTGGAAACAGACTTGGTTGGTTGGAGGGGGTGTGACAATAGTTCCGTGCCATGCGATTGAAAATGAAATCTACGGTTGAGAATGCATTGTGCAGCGGCGGAATGGTGGACCTGAGCATTATGTGCTTGTGTTAAATCTTGTGTGACTTTGGAGGATGACCACCATTAGATGAAGGCTGACAAATCCAATGGCGCTGATGAATTCCGCTACCCGTCTTTGATCTGATCTTTAATGCGCGAAATGGGCGGTTTCAGTCATCGTACACTTGGACACTTGTCATGCGATCTATGGAATCGCTGGCTCCATGGGAAATACCGTCGGCTATGGATGGGTGGTGCGGAATGAAACCTCCGGTTTTCACACAATGAACGCGGGTGCGGGGACCACCACGGGAAACAATTCCGCTCCGTCGATTGGTTTTTTATCAGACGGCGGAGATGAAATACGGGGGGCCAAGGTGTACGGACACGAGAATTTTGGAGCAACCCCCCGTAGTGAATGGCAGCCATTAGATTAAGTCTTCACCCATCCCGAGGAGTCAACTACGGGGGCACCAAGGTTTGACCCTATGGATAGAGTAAAGCCCTCGCAGGGGAAACGCTTCGGTCACGGCGTCGGGTCATATGGAGAGAAAAAGGCGCGGGGCTAGCGGAGAAGGGGCTGGGCCCAATATAATTTCAAATATGGATTCTAACCTTTGCCAAATGCATTTCTTGAGCATAAAGGGTAACGTGAGGTAAAATATGAAGAACTTTGGCCACGAAATGAGTTGTGAACAGATTTAGACGGGATCAATGGCCAAAAACTTGAATGAGGAGTTGGCATGGACAACATTGGCTCCAGCTGGGGACAGTACGTTCATCCTGGGATGTGCCGAGAACATGCAGACCATCCGATCATTTCTTATGCTGATTCTACATTTCAGCACCTCTAGTTTTCACTCTATAATTCATCAGCACACACACATTATTAAAATAATGATGAAACAAAAGAAAACTAATGTACAATATAATACACCAGGTTGTCTTTTCCTCCTGGGTCCCATACTTTGCTTTTCTGGTATCCATTAGTTGCATTATTCTTCAACTGTACCCTTCTATGTTTCCATATTTTGTTCTGCAACTTGCCTCTAGCTATGCTTTCACTTTCTGTTCTTGTTCTTCCATTGCCAAATTTTCTCTGCTTTCTTGCTGCTATCTGCTGTTTTTGAGACACCTTCATCATCAATCTTCTGATGCTGTCAATTTCCATGTCCAGTTTTTCTTTTTTCTGGAACTTACTTTGCCCACTGTTGTCTTCAATATGGCTCTTGAAAGCCTGATCACCTTCTTCTTGTATTTCAAAAGGCAGTGGGATCTCTTCTTTTTGTTCCACAATAGCAGCTTTGAAAAATTTTCTCTCTGCTGGCAACATGCTGCTAGAAAGGACCCTTGATCCTTCTTCAAATGTTTGCAGGAAATGCACATAAGGATCATGAAATGATACCTAGTTAAGAGTATCTGGCAGGCAGGCTTCAACCAGGATTTTATCTCCTTTCACTGGATCGAGAAGAAGACTCTCTTGAGAGAGAGAATCTCCTTCATTCTCTAAACTGGAGGACTCATCATATACTGGAGCTGAGTCCTTTTGGAGATCTGGTATATTCTGCTCTGCTGTGCTGAGCTCTGTGAAAAGATCCATGAATTCTTGAGCAGGGGCTTGCTCCATTATTTCCTCTTTTTCAAGAGAAAGCTCGTTGTTTTCATCTTGCTCAAGAATCTCTTCTTTGCTCTCCTCCTCTTATTCCTGTATTGAATCATATTTATTCAACATAATCTCCAGCAACCTGATTTATTCATTCCATGGGTTAAAATCTTCCACTGAATTTCCTTTCTCCTTTCTTTGACTATCAAATGGTGTCAAATTTCTTTCATCAGCATCAATCTCTATGTTGGAGAATTCACCTTCTATTTCTAGGAATCCTGTCATCTGTTCTTCATCCTCAAAGACCTGGTAGTGCTTGATATTATCTGGGGTGAGTGGTGCTTCTGGAGAAAGTATGAAAGAGGTGACCTGAGATTGATATGCTGGTTGCTTCAACAGTTCAGTCAAGGGGACTGGAATCTTAATTTTGTCAAGCTCTTTTTGTAGACTGAAAGTAGGGGAAGGATTTTCTATTACAACTTCTTTAAACTCTTTATTTTTAGCTGGAAATTTGACCTCTCTTGACACTGACCCAGCATTGGGAGGAATGACTACTTTTGAAGAAGAGGGGACTTGGTCATTAAACTGTAAGGGCTTGTTCAGGGGACTCTTACCTTTTTCTGCAGCTTTTTGTACTGATGGTTCTCTCTGTGCAGGTTCCCCCTTTTGAAGTGGCTCCTGTTCTTAATCTTGAGTCCTGGTCCTCTTCCTTGAAGATCTGAGATCATATTTTACATTGAAATGCGCTTGCATGAAATCAGAAAATTGTTTACAATAATGATCAATCTTTTCTTCTTCTTCTTCTTCTTGCAATGGGCATTCTATATCATCATTATTTGAAAAAGAAAGATTTGAATCTTCTAATTGATAAGCAGCATCTTCAATGGAGTCATCTGCTAGGCCTTCCAAGTACAATGGGTGTGGTACCTTCTCTTGTTGCTCCTTTGCTTCCCTAGGCAATATCTGCAGTGGTGGTCTTTTCTACTGAGGATTGTATCCTCTGTTTGGAGCATTATAAAAATTCTTGGGGGCTAAACTCTTGGCCTCCAATTCAATTTTAACCATCTTCTTTATCATTTTTCTTATTTCCTCCATTTTATCTGAATCCTTATCCTGGTTGGACGTGGATAATTCTTCTTTTCCCCTCCTTCTAACATCCTGTTCAACCTTCCCTTTTAATTTTCTAGAGGAAGAAAAGTTAGCTTCCAATTCAAGAGCGTCTGATTGAGCATCATCTAGGGTGGCAGGCTTTCTCTCCCTGAGAGAGAAACCGAAATCTGAGTCAAAAGCTGCAATGAAAACAACTTTTCCAGCGTTCTGATGAGGCTTCATATCTGCAGGGAGATTTAGATATAACTTATTAAATCTCTTAATAAAATCCGAAACCCCTTCATTGTGTTTCTTCTTCAGAGTATTAAACTCAGTAAGAATCTGTCCATGATCTTTCTTTTCTCCCCATTCCCCGAGAAAAGTATTCTCCATGTCATCCCAGGTGGTCACTGAACGGTTTCCCAAGGTCTTGAACCATTTTCTAGCTTCACCATCCAAAGATTTCACAAATAATCTTAAGACCACGTCTAAATGTTCAAAATTAAGGTTCTCTGCAAAGGAGCAGAAAGTCTCAATATGTTTCTGAGCATCAATTTCATTTTCTCCATTAAATATAGGCAGAATCTTCAAATAATCCTGTGGCATATCATTTAGCACTTGGGTTAAGGCCAGTGGAGCATATTTGTTCAATATGAAAGTAGGAACATTAGCCATTGGAGGAGGTGGGGGTTGTGCAACAATTTGATGTACAAATGAATGAAGGGGAGGAGGAGGAAGTGGAGTATGTATAAGAATGGGAATGTGCTGTACAAAAGTCTGGGGTGTAGATGGAAACAGTTCATGATTAAAAGGGACTACTTCTGTAACTTCTTTAACTTCTTCAGCCTCAAGGGTAGGATGAGGGTTATCTTTGGTTCTAGCACTTCCCCTGGGTGGGCTATCTGAGTAATATTCGGGATTTTCCTTAGTGGAGTCGGGATTTTCCACTAGGATTTCCTGAGAAGAAGAGGATGGATGATCTTCTACAGAATATTCAGGGACTTCAGCACAGGCTGATTGTATTTCTTTCCAACTTCTTCTATGAATAATCTTCTCTGGGTCAGATACAGAGGATGTCTTTAACTTAGAGGAATCTGACCTCAAATGTGGCTTTCGAGGAGCCAGAACTACCAATAGATTTATCAAACAAAGAACAATGGAGTCGTCAAGGTGAGAGATACACAACTCTTCAAATCTCTGTGCTCACCTGATTAGAGAGTGAATATGAATTGTCAAGGCCCAGGGAAACTGATATTCTCAAATTCATTCCCCGGCAACGGTGCCAGAAAGATGTTGTCAAAAATTCTTGTCTACCGTAGAGACAGCCTAGAGTAGCTATAGACCAGTGCCTAGGACATCT
This sequence comes from Pinus albicaulis, assembly GCA_034641835.2. Taxonomy (NCBI): domain Eukaryota; kingdom Viridiplantae; phylum Streptophyta; class Pinopsida; order Pinales; family Pinaceae; genus Pinus; species Pinus albicaulis. The sequence goes on from CM076584.1 coordinate 1,408,119,742, forward strand.
TAACATAGCAAGGAGCTCATAATATAGCTTGGGTTGTCAATCCAAAAGCTCTCTTACTATCTCTTGCAAAACAAGGAAATTAGTTTAAATGGAACCAAACTCTCTCTCAGAAGCTGATACAAAGATAAGAATAATGTAGGAACAGCATTCAAAACTCCAATACAAAAGCATCAGACAGTTAAGAGACAACTTACTGCAAAGAGGGCCAGTTCAAATAATATGCCATAGAAATCAAATATCAGAAAGTGGATGCAGTGAAGAAACATGAAGAATATACTAGTTAGCATGAGGCTGATACCCAGATACACAACAAAACCACATATGGGCTTATCCAACTAAGAATCCATACATGACAATGGCGTTTTAAAAGCACCCTCCTCAGGTAACTAATATAGCAGAAAATATGGATGAAATGAACATGGAACAGTATATCATGACTAGGCCTATTTAAAGTGCTTGACTAATCCAAGTATGGGCACCAACTAGGATGAATCCTTACTTAAGACCAATGAGCCACTCGCATTCTAGAACATGATACAAGAAGATAAATAGCATGAAATGAGATATTACATTAACACATAAGAAAATATTACATACTGTGGGATACCAAAGACCAAAATCCTCATTACAGTTATAACTCCTCCTCACTGAGACCCTACGGGATTTGAGCCTTCATACAGAAACTTTACAAGATGTATACAAAAGCATTTCACTGCACAGTTTGCTGATAGAAATTTGGAACCCTTACAATGTCTTTCTTCTTAGTATTTATAGAGGAAATAGAAAATTGTAGAAGAAGAGGTAGGCGATGCACATTTAATGATTTGATTTGAACAAAATGGTGGAAAAACCCTCGCGCCCATACTGTGAATGACTGAGTATAATTATTTGTACTTTGTAATCTACCTCTAGAAATAAATGAACTGGAAGAAAATCTCTTCAGGAACAGGGTATGAGGATAATTCTCTGTGAAAATTCTGTACGTCCCTGAAGGGAACTCGACTGAAATATCACCTTTAGAATATTTCTTTCTGAGCATTGTACCTTCCAGCATTTGAATTTAAATCCAAAACCTTCAATGCAGGACACTGTATCTCCTGGATTTTACTGATATTTTATGCTGCGAAATTAATGTCTCCAGCCACCAGACCCTACCTTTCGTATTGCTCTGAGGGGTTCAATTGATTTTCTTTCTATTCCCATTAATGAGGTCATATCATAACAACTACCCTGAGCTTTCGGTCATAAAATCTTCCTTTGCAAGAAGACTTCTGGATGCGTCCTCGACCTCTGTGGTGAAGGCGGAGATTAATGGAGGGTTCCTATCACTGCAGCCTGCAAAAACACACAAAAATATTACAAGACTGGACATAGGGGTGGTGAATGTGGTGGCATCCATGGCAACGGTGACACAAACTGAACAAAATGGTGAGATGATGCAGGGTGGAGAAGGAGGATGCAGGGGAACACGATGAATGAACGTGGAGAAAACCCGTAACTTAAACACTGAAATATGAATCCTAAATGGAGAACCTAAATGGTGGAGGGTAATGACAGTGCCACGTGGGCGTACGAAAGGTCAAGTGGAAGGGGTGACGTGGAAACAAACTTGGTTGGTCGGAGGGGGTGTGACAATAGTTCCGTGCCATGCGATTGAAAATGAAATCTACGGTTGAGAATGCATTGTGCAGCGGCAGAATGGTGGACCCGAGCATTATGTGCTTGTGTTAAATCTCGTGCTACTTTGGAGGACGACCACTGTTAGATGAAGGCTGACAGATCCAACGACGCTGATGAATTTCGCTACCCGTCTTTGATCTAATCTTTAACGCGCGAAATAGGCGGTTTCAGTCATCGTAAACTTGGACACTTGTCATGCGATCTATGGAATCACTGGCTCCATGGGAAATACTGCCGGATATGGATGGGTGGTGTGGAATGAAACCTCCGGTTTTCACACAATGAACGCGGGCGCGGGGACCACCACAGGAAACAGTTCCGCTCTGTCGATTGGTTTTTGATCAGACGGCGGAGATGAACTGCGGGGTCCAAGGTGTATGGACACGAGACTTTTGGAGCAACCCCCCGTAGTGAATGGAAACCGTTAGATTAATTCTTCACCCATCCCGAGGAGTCAACTACGGGGGCACCAAGGTTTGACCCTACAGATAGAGTAAAGCCCCCGTAGGGGAAACGCTTCGGTCACGACGTCGGGTCATATGGAGAGAAAAAGGCGCGGGGCTAGCGGAGAAGGGGCTGGGCCCAATATAATTTCAAATATGAATTCTAACCTTTTCCAAATGCATTTCTTGAGCAGAAAGGGTAACGAGAGGTAAAATATGAAGATCTTTGGCCACGAAATGAGTTGTGAACAGATTTGGACGGGATCAATGGCCAAAAACTTGAATGAGGAGTTGGCATGAACAACACAAACCATGGATCTATTTTCAAAATATTCCCAAGGTTTGAGTCTGTTTTTTATCAGAGAAAGTATAATTTGACCAATTGAATCATTGTAGACCAAAGGAAAAACCCCTATTTTCATCTCAAAGCCCTTATGCACACTGGAATTAATATTTCCACAGTATTTTAAGGGAAATCAAATTATTTAATGCAGAATACTGGGAAAATTTGACTGATTTATTGTAAAGGTAAAATAGTGAATAGAGCAGTAACAGCTGGCAGTGAAAACAGAGACAATTAAAGTGTATCAGTAAAAGTTAGAGTGAAAGTCAAATTAGTAAAAACATAGCAGTCAATGTAAAATAGTAAAAGTAAACACCGAGGCAGTAAATGGTAAATAGGGATGAAAACACTTTCACTAACAACAATGAATTTTATCTGAAGTAAAAGTCAAAACAGTTAAAAGAATAATAAGGTTAAAATATGAAAACAGAGCAAGAAGGGACATTTTCCAGAAATTTCTTGTTTAAGTCATAGTTTTGCAGAAACTATTATGGCCAATCCAAGATGTATTTTGAAAAATTGAAGGATTTTTATGTCCGTATGATTTCCACCTACAAAAACCTCTCTCACTTTTCTAACATCCATTATGAGTTTGGAAATATTAAACAATATTTGAAAGCATTTTTTACAGAAAATTCCTGTTTAGTCATCATTTCACAGAGAAGAGTGTGGCCAATTAGAAATGAATATTACAAAACTAGAGGAGGTTTTTATTCCTAGGAGACCCATATATAGAAACCTATCTCACTTTATGTAAAGATATTATGGAATGAGAGATACATGAACATCTTTGCAGCCTATTTTTCGGGCAGTGAAAAGTTATGTTTTACACATTGTTTTGCAGAGCTTATTGTGAACAGCTGGAGAAGAATTTTAGGAAACTAAGAGAGGTTTATCTCAAACTAATATTTATCGACAAAAAAATATTTCATGTTTTACATATCTATTTCGGATTGAGATATAAAAAGGTATCCCTGGACCCCAACTTTGCAGAATTTCTGGAGCAAAATGCACAAAGGAAGGAGACAATAGTGACTTGGATGCCTTATCATCAACTAAGACTTGATATCAAATTCGAATTATCTTCTTTGTCACCATCAATCCATAATTATAGTGCCAAATAGATTCATTAGTTTTGAGTGTCCTTTATTTAAGTTCTATTTATGTAATACCATTTGAGATATTTGTAAACAAACCTTGACATTTTTCAAGATATTCTAGTTTAGAATTTGTATAAATAATTCACTTTTTGAAGTATTATGGTGGAATAAATTATTGAATATTTCTATAGTCAATATTTTTGTACTTGAAGGCTTCTTATATCAATTTCAAGTAGCAGACTAGATCAAAACCATAGAGCACATATTTCAGGATTCATGTGATGAGCCATTGAAGCGAAGTACTCTCTACTGTCATTGTTTATCTTCTTATGTTTTACATGAATCCATATATGTGTTCTAAATTTGAATGATAAATCAGGAATATTATTATAGAATTTGTTAAAAGAACTCTGTCTTTAACTATTTATCATTTATATGTTTTCTGCTGATTTCCAGAGTAGGGTACCCTTAATTTCTCCCTCTTTCGAGTGACCTTTGCCTTCTCCTTCCTTATCTGGATCAAAGAATTATTAACTAGTATTTATCTCGATTAAACCACTTCACCAATCATCCCTCAAAAATCTTTAGTGACTAGTCTATCTTGCCCTGAAAATATTTCTCTTTTGACCTTGAACTTAAGCTTTCTGCTTAACACATTGACTCCATATGCCCAATGGAAACCAGACCTATTACTATCCATCTTAGTAAGTGATTTTTCCCACCAACCAAACCAAATTTTCCTTTATAACTAACCTAAAATCATATTTAAAAACAAATTTAAATCTTGTATACAGAGCCCTCTTTGAACCCTAGGAAGGCTAGATCCTAGAGTTTAAAAGTAGGTTTGTGGTTACCTCGTAATATCTCTTTCTTTAACCTTGAGAAATTACTAAGTGATAACATATTGGCGACCATACTGGGGAAATAACATTTCCTTCATAAATATTTTACAGGTTTAGATCTGATCTATGATGGTGGACAATGATCAGACACATAAAGGTTAAAGTCATCCACCTGGCGACTCCAAATAAATTTCAGAATCAAGACTCCACTGGAGGAATGAACCTGAAAGAACAATATGGGAAGATCAAGCTTTTAACTTGGATCTTAATCCAAGACATTATGTTCTTTCTCATTAAGAAATTTTTTCAATGTATATTTTATTTTAGAGAAGATCTTAGATTAGTTTTTAATTATTATTCTTTAAATATTGTAAATACTAATTCTCCTAATCCCTTCGAGCAGCTTTCTTTTGAATCTAATGGTGATAATTTTTCAATTAAGCAGCCTCAAATATTTAAGATTGATCTTGCAATCCCTGTACATATTCTTGTACCTTGTAAAGTTCTTGATAGATATAAGCCCCTCATTTTACCTCCTATACTCCATGACTTTCCTAATAACTATTACAAATTTCTTCCCAGGTTTGATGGAGAAAATAATAACATCACTGGAAAAAATCATATTCGAGGTTTTGAGAATTCTCTGGACCTATTTGAGATTGATGAAGATGATGCTAAAATCATACTTTTTGCTCTTTCTTTGCAAAATATAATAAAGAGTTAGTTCAAGAATCTACCTATTGCAAGCATCTCAAATTTCCAACAGTTTGTCAAAAATTTTCTTGACAGATGGATAATTAAAGTCAATCTTTTTGTGATCATAGAAGAATATAATCAGTTAAAAATACATCCAAATGAAACAATGCAAAATTTTCCAATAGATTTAATCAAATTTATTATTCAATGCCAGAAAATATAAGACCTCCTCATGATTCAGCTTTCTTACATTATCCAAGTGCCTTTGATCCAGAAATAGAATTTCAGTTAAGAGAAAGAGATCCACAAACACTTGTATAGATGTAGAATAGTGCAGTTGATGTAGAAGTTAATCTACAAATCAGACAGGAAAAGTTGAAAGCAGAAGAAGAGAAGAAAAACATTACAGATGTAAAAGTCAACCTTTTGGTAAGAAAACTAGATGAAATCATACAGAATATCACTATGAAACCTGATTTTTTTGTTCAAAATCACCATGAAGGAATAGAAGAGGTTGATAGCCATGAAAAAATTCCTGCTAATTCCAATTGTCATAGATCAGAAAATTGATCTACAGATCAATATGTGGAAGAGGAATCTATCGATTTAATGTGTATGTTTAATGACATTCATTCATTTAATTGTGTGCCCAACAATGATCAGTATCATGACAATTATGTTCTCCAAATTTAAGCAAACTTTACAGAGCAATCAGAAGATAGTTTGGAGGATGAAGAAATGCAGTTTTAGTAGATTGAAGACAGTAATCAGCTATTGCAAATCAGTTATGAGAGTAATGAAGAAAGAGTACAAAATTTGGAAATAAGTGAAGGTTCTTTACCTCTTTTCTTTACTTCATTTCATTTTATTAGAGCCAAATTTCATGCAATAAACCATCAATGGTCTTTGGATATTGTGATTAAAAACAAAGAAGACAATGAAACTCTTAATCAGGATTCTTCATTTTCACAATTACAACTATCAAATTTTATTGAAACATCTGATCAAATGAAACAAGAAAGTTCCATACCACTATGTTTTTAATTATTTTAGCTTTTAAAGGAAATGTGGTATAACACCTTTAAAGAAAAGGATGAGCAACTTGTTGAATTTTATGAAGTTCCATGGAATCCTATATGCCATAAGTTACAACAATTTTCCCACGTTTTTCATGATCCAATAGCAGATATGTTGGATATTGAATGCATTCAAAGCCTGCCTCCATTAAATAACTATGAGTTTCAGAATCAAGATGATAAAGGTTTCAGGAGTCAAACATTACAATCAGTAGGAATATCATCACAAATCTTATCTGAAAGTTTGCAGGGTGATAAACATGAAAATAAAATTTCAGTTTCATAGCATGGAGGCCATCTAGAACATATGTACATTTGTTTAGATCAGTTAAAAATTAGTGTATATATCTTGGAAAATCCTTTTGAAAAGTTTCTAGATTCAACAAAGGAAATCAAGTATTTCCTTATCCTCTCATTTGTTGACAAGTTTCTAATAGGCTGCAGAATTACAGTTTTGACAATCAACAAGAACATGCAACAAAATACCTCAATGTATACAATGCTTGAATGGTTGCATTGGCTATTTCATTTTACCTAACCAGCAGTTCGACAGCTGATTAGAGTAAGTAGGTAGGATTTCAGCTTATTTCAGTTTTCAGTTTTCAGCTAGTTTTGAAATAATTCATTAAGATTTGAAGCCAAGGAAAAGGTCCTAAGATATTGATGATTTAGTAGTTTGGTTTGAAGGTTGCAGCACCTTTTATTCTTATATCAAATTTCAGTTTACAAAAAAGGGTGTAAATTTCAGTTTAAGAGTTTCAACCACAAGGATTTTATAACAAAGAAATTCCATGTTTGGGATTGGCCCAATGGATCATAATACTAGTTGACGGTGTTCTTGAAATCTCACAAGGAGTTTCCATCCCCATGTGAAGCTGTTGTTAGGGTCCTATAAATATAGGATTCATAATTTTGAATATACTTTGTTAAAATTTGAAAATTTTGTACATACCTTCGTTTTCTGCAAGTGTATTCCCAAATTAAAAAATGAAAAGAGGGTATGTCCTAAAAGAACAATCAAAGGACAAAAAGAAACAAAGATCAAAAGGATATTAAATATGAACCCCATCAAAACTAGATCATGAAAGTGTTGCAAGATTAAATGCCACTACGATTTACTTTTCACTCCAAATAAATGATTATGTGCAGCTTGTTCAGAATGCCATAATCCATGATGAGTTAAATAGTTTAATCTTAACTTTTTCATGCTCTAAATTTTATGTTTATAGATACAGAATAAAGATTTTGTCAAACAGTTTAAAATTGACAAATTAGTAGATAGTTAGAGAATAAATGAGGAGCTCAACATTTTAATCTGATCCCTCAGATGAAATAAGGTTAGAATTAGATAGTTTCATGATTTAAAAGAAAAAATGGATTAGGGTTGCAAACTCAAATGCACCCATGAAAATGAAGTAAAAAATGTTAGAATAATGATGGGTAGGTAGAAAACAGTTTCAAAAGGCATGAAATAAACTTCATCTAGAAAAATTACTAATTTCCCTCCCCTCAAAAGCATTCTAGCATTAAGAAATTTCAGTTATAAAGGCTCAGATCATTTCTCCGACTTTTGGTCGGACTGGACCCACGGCTTAATGACTGATTGGTACTAAAATATTGGAATCCCCTTCATAAGAAGCCCTTTATCCCCTTCATCATTCATTTTACCCTAATAAAACCCCTTTTCCTAAACATAACTTACCTAGGAAAAGTAAAACCCCTTTGGCTATTTCCCTTTTTATACAAAAACACTCAAAAAACCCACAAAAATGCTTTTAGCCTAAGTATAAATGTTAAAGTGATGATATTTGGACTTACAATGAAGAAATTCAATCTAAAAGTCATTTTACACTATACCTAGTCTATTTTTGCATTCTTGCTCATTCATTTCATATTAAGACTAATATAATGTATTAACTCCCTATTTACCCTTTAGCTCGTATTAATATTAATTCACGTTATATATTAATTCCCCACCCAAATTTTAATTATAACCTAGAGTCTTAATTCCACACATGTCAAATATGCCAGACTCACTATATATATCGACCCCGCCACATTAAGTTTCCCGAGCCCCACGCCTTTTGACCAACAGCTCCATCGCATGATCTGCAATGTCGATCCCCATGACCTAGATCTGACGGCGGAGATAGCCTATCCAATATCCAAAGGAACGATAGTTAACTGAACCTCAAAATTGTGAAAAGAGTTGTTTTCACACTTTCTCTCCCCTTAACGTGTCCTATTCCCATTTGATCGCATCGCCCAAACAAATCTCACTTACCACCTTCTATCCATGTGAAAACCGCTGACGATTTTTCTCCTCCCCCATGTCCAAACCATTAAACCATTTGATTTGACAGCCAATTGAATTCATTCAATATTAAATAAAAGCAAATAAAAGCCACCCATTTTCACTGTTTTCGCTCTCCGGTTATAGTTTGGGTACATAAAGAGAAATTTAGCCCCAAAAATCATTACCGACTCCAGTTTTATGCTTAAATCCAAAAGAAATTAACTAAATTGCAATTACAAACCATGTTGAAGAACCCCAAAGTGCTATAAATACCAGAGAAGCTTATGAAAACTATTATAAACCTAGAAACCCTTTTACACAAAAAAACTTCATCTTTTCTCTAAGTATTCTTCAATGCCCAGACCAATACTCACAACAAGAAAGTAGTTCAATAATTGAACCCATTTAGGATCCTTTGCAGACCTAAAAGAAATCCTTATAGCTTCTTAAATCCTTTTCTCTACAAACCATGGATCTATTTTCCAAATATTCCCAAGGTCTGAGTCTTTTTTTGATCACATAAAGTATAATTTGACCAATTGAATTATTGTAGACCAAAGGAAAAACCCCTATTTTCATCTCAAAGGCCTTATGCACACTGTAATTAATCTTTCCACAGTATTTCAAGGGAAATAAAATTACTAAATTCAAAATACTGGGAAAAGTTGATTGATTTACTGTAAAGGTAAAATAGTAAACAGAGCAGTAACAATTTGCAGTGAAAACAGAGATAGTTAAAGTGTATCAGTGAAAGTCAGAGTGAAAGTCAAATCAGTAAAAACATAGCAGTCAATGTAAAACAATAAAATTAAACACAGAGGTAGTAAATGGTAAGTAGAGATGAAAACATTTTCACCAACAATAATGAAGTTTATCCGAAGTAAAAGTCAAAACAGTTAAAAGAACAATAAGGTTAAAAGATGAAAACAGAGCAAGAAGGGACATTTTCCAGAAATTTCTTGTTTAAGTCATAGTTTTGCAGAAAATATTGTGGCCAGTAAAAAATGAATTTTTTAGAATTGAAGGAGGTTTATGTTCTTAATATGTCCACCTATAAAAGACTCTCTCACATTTCTAATAGCCATTATGGGTTTGGAAATATTAAACAATATTTGAAAGCACTTTTTACAGAAAATTCATGTTTAGTCATCATTTTGCATAGATGAGTGTGGCCAATCCGAAATGAATCTTACAAAACTGAAGGACACGTTTGTTCCTACGAGACCCATCTACAAAAACCTATCTCACTTTATGCACAGGTATTACAGAATGAGAGATACATGCACATCGTCACAGCCTATTGTTCGGACTGTGTAAAATTCTATTTTACACATCTTTTTGCAGAGCTTATTGTGAATAGCTAGAGCAAAATTTTAGGAAACTGGGAGTGGTTTATCTCAAACTCATTTTATATAAAAAAACCTCTTTCAATTTTTACATATCTAATTCATATTGATATATAAAAAGGTATCACTGGACTCCAAGTTTGCAGAATTTCTGGAGCAAAATGCACAAAGGAAGGAGACAGTTAGTGATTTGGATGCCTCATCATCAACTAAGAGTTGATATAAAATTCGAATTCTTTTCTTTGTCACTATCAATCCCCAAGTATAGTTCAAAATAGATTCATTAGTTTTGAGTGTCCTTTATTGAAGTTCTATTTATGTAATATAGTTTGAGATATTTGTAAACCAACCTTGATATTGTTTCAAGATATTCTAGTTTAGAATTTGTATAAATACTTCACTCTTTGAGGTATTATGGTGGAATAAATTGTTGAATATTTCTAGAGTCAATATTTCTGTACCTGAAGGTTTCTTGTAGCAATTTCAAGTAGCATACAGGATCAAAACCATAGAGCATCATATTTCAGGATTCATGTGATGAACCATTGAAGTGAAGTACTCTCTGCTATCATTGTTTATCTTCTTATGTTTTACATACATTCATAAATGTGTTCTAAATTTTAATGATAAATCAAGAATATTATTCAATATTTGTTAAAAGCACTATGTATTTAACTATTTATCATTTATATGTTTTTTGTTGATTTCTAGAGTAGGGAACCCTTAATTTCTCCCTCTTTCGAATGACCTCTGTCTTCTCCTTCCTTATCTGGATCAAAGAATTCTTAACTGCTCTTTATCCCGATTAAACCACTTCACCAATCAGCTTTCAAATATATTTAGTGACTTGTCTATCTTTCCCTAAAAATATTTGTCTTTTGACCTTGACCTTGAGCTATCTTCTTGAAACATTGAATCCATATGCCCAATGGAAACCAGACCTATTAATATCCATCTCAGTAAGTGATTTTTCCCACCAACCAAACCAAATCTCAAAACCAAATTTTCCTTTATAACTAGCCTAAAATCATATTTAAAAACAAAGTTAAATCTTGTAGAGAGAGCCCTCTCTGAACCCTAGGAAGGCTAGATCCTAGAATTTAAAAGTAGGTTTGTGGTTACCTCGGAACATTTATTTCTTTAACCTTGAGAAATTACTGAGTGATAACATGATGGACAGTGGATGATATCTATAAAGTGCCATAAATGGGGTCATTTTTTCTGCAGTATGGAAGGAAGTGTTATACCACCATTCATCGAGACGTAACCACTTGACCCATTGTGTTTGTTTATCAGATACAAAACAATCAAGATATCCTTCCAAAAATTTATTCACTATCTCAGTTTGACCATCAAAATGAGGATGATAAGATGAGCTATGAGCTAATTGAGTACCTAAACAAGAAAATAATTCCGTCCAAAAATTTCCAGTAAAAATGGGATCTCTTTCGCTCACAATAATCGCTGGGTTTCCATGTAGCATTTGAATTGTGTCCATAAATGTAGTAGCAACTGTACTTGCTTTAAATGTATGAGATAATGCACAAAAGTGTGCATACTTGGTAAGTCTATCAACTACCACCATGATGATACTATTTCCTTCATAGTTAGGTAAACTTGTGAAAAAATCCATTGAAATCTCCTCCCAACGTTGACTTTTAATGGATAAAGGTTGTAGAAGACCTGGGATCTTAATTGTCTCAAGTTTATTTTGTTGGAAAACCAAATATTCCGCCACAAAATTTTGAATATTAGATTTAAGGCCATCCCAAAAAATTTCTTTCTTCACCCTCTGGTAAGTTTTTAAAAATCCTGACTGTCCTCCTAAAGAAGAAGTGTGCAATTCCAAAAGAATCTTTTGTTTTAGTTGGGAATTCTTAAGAAGATATAAGCAATCTTTGTACCATAAGGAATCATTTTTCCAACTAAATGTATCAGATGTACTAGGATCTTGTTGCAAATTTTGAATGAGTGTCCACACTTCTTCATCTTTCTTCCATTCATCCCTTGCTTCGGTTATCCAATCTAGTTGGATAATAGAAATGGCACAAAGCAATGATTGCACCCCTTCATTCTTTATTGAGAGTGCATCTGCAACAACATTTAGCTTCCCTTTTTTGTATATTATTTCAAATTCATAACCCAGTATCTTTGTGACCCATTTTTTCTGCTCTTCTAAAGATAGTCTTTGTTCCAAAAAGTGTTTAAGACTATCATGATCAGTTTTTACCTTGAAGTGTCTTCCCATTAGGTAAGGTTGCAATCTATTTAGTGCAGCTAGTATTGCTAACATTTCCTTCTTATAAATAGCTTTTTGTAAATACTTCCCTTTGATTGGACGACGTTCAAAAGCAATGGGTCTTCCTTATTGCATTAAAATAACACCAATTCCATTTCCTGAGGCATCACATTCTACAATAAAATTTTTTGTGAAGTCTGGAGTAGTTAAGACCAGTGCTAGGCACATTTCCTCTTTAAGATGTTCAAAGGCCTTAGTTGCTTCAGGAGTCCATGAAAATGCATCTTTCATCAATAAAGTTGTTAGAGGTGCTGCTATTCTCCCATAATTCTTAACAAACTTGCAATAATACCCTGTTAACCCGAGAGATCCTCGCAATTGATTTATGATTGTGGGGACTTTCCATTCCTTAATGGTGTTAATTTTTTTAGGGTCTACCTTAACACGCTCGTGAGATACCATATGACCCAGATATTCCACCTCTTGTACTCCAAAGAAACATTTGGATGTTTTTGAATATAATTGCTTCTCCTGCAATAGTTTGATCACCCTATCAACATGTTGAACATGATCCTTCCAAGACCTTCTGTAGATTAGTATATCATCAAAAAATACTTGCACAAATTTTCTAAGGAAGGCTTTGAAAATGGAATTCATCGACCCTTGAAATGTAGAAGGTGCATTGGTAAGGCCAAAAGGCATGAAAAAAAAATTCATAATGACCCTCATGAGGTCAAAATGTTGTTTTTCGAATATCTTCAGTCTTCATTCTAATTTGATGATATCCTGAACAAAGATACAACTTGGTAAAATAAATTGCTCCATGTAATTCATCAATCACAGGAATGGGAAATTTGTCTTTAACGGTGAGCTTATTGAGCTCCCTGTAATCCAGACACATGCACCATGATCCATCGTTCTTTTGCACCAATACTACTAGAGTAGAGAAAGAACTTTGAATAGTTTGAAATATACCAACCTCTAACATTTTTGCAATCATATGTTCAATTTCGCTCTTTTGGACATAAGGATATCTATAAGGCTTGATGTTTGGAGGAACACTTCCTGGAATCAAATTAATAGCATGATCATGATCACAAATAGGTGGGATTCCTTTGGGAGTTTCAAAAACCTTGGAATTATTTTCCAAGACCTTTTGGAGATCTACAGAAATAGATGATTTTGATGTTGGAACTTCTAGTGAGCATAATTGTGCAATTATGCCTCGTTGTTCTTTCTTCAGAAGCTTTGTCATGAAATTAGAGCTTATTATCTTTCCCGGCTTCCCTGTGATACCCCATAATTCAACTTCCTTTCCTTATGAAAAAAAATTCAAGAAAAGTTCTTGAAAATTAAAAGCTATCGTCCCCAAAGATTGTAACCATTTAAATCCTAGTAGAACATCATCACCTCTCATTGGAATGGAAAGAAATAGAATATTCAATACATATTCCCCCATGGATAGCTTGATATTATGGAATTTTCCAGAGAAATTTATAGTTCCTCCATTTGAAACCATCACTTGACATTCTGGTGTTGGGTATAGGAAACAATTCAATTCCTTGGCTACCTTACAATGAATAAAATTATGGGTACTACCCAAATCAATCAACACTATTACCTTTTTCTTCTTGACATGTCCTTCTGTCTTGAGAGTTTGAGGAGTGGTAATTCCTGCCAATGCATTACATGATATGGTTAGACTCATTTCTTTCTCTTCTAGGGTTGGTTCCGGGTGTATATCCTCTTCTTTTGAAGATTCTTGCTCATTTTCTTCTTCCTCTTCACAATATATGTAAAATAATTTCTTCTCAGTACACTTATGACCTTTAGTGTATTTTCTATCACAACTATAGCAAATCCCTTTTGCTCTTTTTTCTTCCAATTTTTGTGGTGTCAACCTTGTAGGTTGTGGAAGTCTAGGAGTTGCAACACTTCTATCTTTATATATGTGATTGGCAGGCTTCCTTTTCACCATAATTTTACATATAATTTTTCTTGCCAACCTGAATGCCTTTTCCAATGAATCAGGTTCCCAAACGTGAACTTATGTTGGATGTTATCCTTTAAAGTCCCTATGAAGACATCAATTATGTTTCCTCTAGAATATCAGTTACCCTTATATTCAATTTTTGGAAGTCCTCAATGTGCTCCACAACTGAACCCTTTTGTTTGAGATTTATCAATTGGCTAAAGAAGGTGTTGCTTTTTGTATCCTCATAATGTGCTATCATTTCCTCCGTAAAAATTGACCAAGTGACAATTTTTTTACGGGATCAAAGCCATCGATACCATACAAATGTATTTTGTTCTAAATGTAAAGTTGCAATGCGTACCTTTTGTGTGTTTTTCACATTACTAAGATCAAAATATTGCTCCATCTGTAGTATCCATGTTACTTTATCCTTCCCATCAAACTTCCTCATATCCATGTTTGGAATATGGTGGTTCTTCCATCCAACATTAGAGTTTATGAAATCATGATTAATATTTATTTGGTACTCATCATGAGTTTCCTCTACTATATTTTCACCATTAGGAAACATTTCTTGTATCAACTTTTCCAAACCTTCGATGTCTACTTTTAGATCATTCTACATGTTTTCCATTTTTTCATCGATCTTAGGTTCCATGTCATCCATCTTAGCTTCCATGCCAAATTCCACGCCATCCATCTCAACTTCCAAACCATTCATCTTAGCTTCCACACTTTTCTTCAAACCATCCATCTTAGTTTCCACACCTTTCTTCAAAACTTCAATTTCATTTTTTGTTGCTCTTTGCGATAGCAAAATCTGGTGCACTTGCTCTTGGAATCTTGATATATCATGTTGCATTTCTTCGTCTTCATGAGTCATAGTAGAGCCTTTTGAAGGCTTAGTGGGTGTTGAATTCTTTTTAGGGGGGATTTTAGAACCCAATACTGATATCTATTCTTCAATATGCCCTTGGAATAAATTCAAACTAATTTTTTCAAACAAGACTTATGTAATTCGAAAAAAATACACACATTTTTCTTGCTTTTGAGGAGCTCGATATTGAAACTGAATTATCTATATGATTTCAGATCTTCAATATCTAAAATTTGGCCCTGAGGTAGCCCTTTGAATCCTATTTTGAATGCCATGGTTATGAAACTATTTGGATTCTTCAAGACAAATTTATGTCAAATCTTCCACAATGACCTAATTATGGACTGGTTTTGTAGAGCGAACTTGTACGACTTGCCACATATCACTGTTTCCTCCTTCAGCTCTAAAATTTATAGACAGGAAACTACAGTTAGTGTACTTCCAACCACTCTTTACAAAATTCCAATCTGATTCTCAGAGAGAGAGTTATGAAGATTTTCCCATGATCACCTTTTTGAGATGAAATTCGGGAGCCTGAAAAATCCCTAAGTTCCACAGATCCTACCTCCCAAAATAATGTGAATCAATCTCTGAAATTTTTACCCGAAATTCCTCAGGATTTCGGCTTCACTCTGTGAAACATTCAGCTTTTGAACCCTCATATAAAACAAGTTATAGAGAAAATTCCATGATGCCCTATTTAGGTTAAATTCAGGAACCTGCAAAAAGCCCTAACTTCCACAGCTCATATCTCTAAAACTTTGTAAACCAAGCTTTCAAATGTTACGATGATGTTCCTCAGTATTTCGGCTTCGTGCTCTAACTATTTCAGCTTGTGAAACTTTGTAGAAAAATATTTATAGTGAAAATTCCACGATCACCTGTTTGGAGCAGCGAAACCCAGAATCCAAAGCTCTGATACCAAGTGTTGTGAAGCCAGCTCCAAAAATAGAATAAAAGAGAGATCAATGCCTAGAAATTAGCCACTTCAAGGGGGAAACCTCCAATACATTACATAAATGAACAATTCTTGAATGATACAAATGACCAAAACCTCCTTCTATATATAGGAGTCCATGGGGCCATAATAGAATCCTAGCCGACCTAACAATAATAATGTAAGGGCACAATAATAACAATAATGGGGTTACAGGGGTACAAAAATAACAATAAGGGGGCTATGCTAATAACAATAAGGGACTAAAATAGTAATATAGGGACCTAACAAGGCCATTGTAATTTGTACTTGTTGATGACCTACATTGATATACAAATTATACCTTTGTTTGAGTGTGATCTTGATATTTTTCCAAGTTTGATAAGCCATAATTTATGTTTTTTGTTTGAAAAGGCTTAGTTTTTAGCTTTTGAGTGCTTGTTGGTGCTCTTTCTTTAGAATTTCTTAAGAGTGTTTCATAGTGTAATAAGTTATATAGTGGATAAATATTTTTTTAGAATTAAAAGGTATCAAAAATATTATTGACAGTGAGTGTGATATTTGTTTATAACTTGGAAAAAGAAAGACATTTTTTACCCTTAACTAGTTTTTATCAAATTTGAAACAAAGTTGCATTTATCATATAGTCTCATTTTGGATTGGTATTCAGTTTCTTTTCAAACCATCCCATTTGCATTGCTAACCCATAAATAATCAAAATCCTAAAATAGGTCATTAATGAAGTTGATTATACATTTTTTGTTATAGCAAACCAACATTAGCCTAGGGTCATAAATCCTTGAAGTAGGATTTCAATAGGACACTCTTCAATGCTATAAAACTAAAATTACACTTTCTACTGAGTGAAACCATTTTAAAATTAGATCCTTGTTGGAAAGCCCCTCTCACACAAGAGTTAAGCAGACGGTTGCATCAGGAGCCTGTGGAGTGACATTGCAACTCTCATTCTATTGAACTGGTGATAACTCAAGTCTCTTCTTTGCCTCTCCTCTTAGGCTATGGGTTGAGATGTCTGAGACCATTTTATTGGTGTAGTACAATGCATAAAATCACAAATCCTCATAGTGATAAAGGGTTCAACTCTAGAAAAATGCATAGCAAGGAACCTATTTCCCATTATATTTCCTCACAACCCTAATGGATTAGTTGGATATATATTCAAGGTTTCTTTGCTTTGACCTCATACGGTAGAATAACTAGGTTTTCCCTCTCCTAAATTCTCCTTTGGGTAATATAGTCGAATATCCCTATGGTCCTCAAGGACTTCAACAAGGAGACAATGCTACCCTTGTTTCACCTTTGTCATAGGTAATTAGATGCAAGAGATACTGACCTCATTAACTTCATCATTATATATTTCCCTCTCTCCTTGATTAGTAATAAGTTTTCAAATTCCAACCTTGGACACTTTCACTTTGTATCAAGGAACCTACGCTATTATTATATACACTTTATTTTGGTATTATTTTTGGTCTTTGATAGACTTAATTCTTAGCCATGTCAAATATTTACCTAAACTATGCTTTCAATTTTTTTGTAACATTCGGTTCATTATCTAATGATATAGGATAATTTTCCACTCACACATTATATTCCCACTAGATGTACCCCTGAGTCCCATTGGTCTACTTTTGTAGTGATTTGTTCAATATTAATAAATTATATAACATATGTAATTAAAAATGAAGAGTTATGTTTACCTCCTCAACTAAGAGCACTATATAAAATATAATCACTAAGCTTATGGGATGGCATCATTCGTATGTCATCTCCACCACATAGTGCCATTCTATTGGTGACATTTTTCACTCAGATTTGGCCCACAAGGGTACCAAAAAAGTCTAAAATGGCTTCCATGTGTCCACCTCTCATTGTGCCACATTATTTTGATGTCATCATCCAGCTATGCGTCCATTTTTCTGCTACATGTCAATCACATTGTGCCACCTATATGCTAGAGAGTAGTGAGAGAAAAATGGTCTTAGAGCCTTGGTTTTGCATCACTTTCCTTTATAAATTATTTTAATGAAAACCACCAAATTCAATGAAAATTCAAAGGGTTCCTACCATTTTATTAACATTTTGTTTCTTCCACATTTCTTGGTTATGATCCATCCCGGGTCCATGTCACCTGCCAGTTAGACATCACCTGGTCAACGGTCACATGACATAGTCACGGTCATGGTCGCAATTGTGGTTATAGAACACTTTTGGTGGTTTGTGCACCCCTTGCATGGTTTGTGGTATAGATTGGGGGGGTAGCGCATTCATCCTCTATCGTTTATCTAACAATCAATGCTAGGGGAAAACTTCCCATTGCGCCACCCCCCTGCATGTTAATGATCAAGCAGAAAGACCATCCATAATCTTACCAATGGGCCAGTGAGGACATGTGGAACCCGATCTAGCCACCCGATGGGATTGCATCATCATGCTTATCCTGGATACCTCTTTCATGTGCTCTTTGAAAACTTTCTAGGTACTCCTGTGGGGATTTTTTTAATAAGGGGTCCACCACCAACCAATAGAAATGCTTTATGCTCCGTTATTTATAGCCACATTTTTCCAGTGCTTTAGTTAGTGGCTCCACCAACTTACTACGCCACATTTGGAAAAATTCCAAACTAATACATCCCAAGGGGTCCTCCAACCATTATTAGCTCTGCAAATTTTGACTTTTGGATTCCTGCCTTTGACTAGACATAAATTTTGATCCAGGAGGTCATTTCTAATATTCCACATACTAATAGAAATCTCTTTCAGATTTGTATCCATATGTTTATATTTAAATTGTGTTTGAGGTGATATGATATCCAAGAATTGACTTCAAATTCTTTGCACATTTTCACCATCCATACGTTTCTCATCTTGTTCTCTAATCAACTTCAAAAAATTGCACCATCTTTGTCAATATTTGCCATAAATGACAACACAATTCCAACAAATAGGAGTACAAAGGGGAGAAGTTCATATGTGATAAGGTGGGGAGGGGACCCACTCTCCACGTGGGCTCCCCTCCTCCCAATATGTGTCAAGTTCAATCACTTATGCCTCCTATACATTCATCACTTATGATTTATAATATATACGCCACTTTTCCCTTTTGTATATATTTTATTTAAGTTTAATTAGTTATATTTATATTTTATAATATTTAAATTTTATTCATTCAAATTTATTTAATTATTTTATATATTATTTAACTTAAATTTATTTTAATATGTTTATTTTTTTAGATTTTATCAAATTTGTTTTACATTTCGAATATAGAATCATTAAAATTAATTAAAAAAAAGCTTTATTAAAATAAAATTTTAGTAAATTGTCGGAATTTTCACTTATGATCCTGCATTTTCCAACAAATATATATTTTTGGAACTCAATTTTTGGAGAGCTATATCTCGAGATTTACTCAACAAAATGAGGCATAGGATGTCCAATTAGAAAGATAAAATCATGGAGAATATTTTGGGAGTGGTTTCATAATCAAATTCAGTCATTTACTATGCCTAAAATCTAACAGAAGTTGGAGAGACAAATTTGTAATGAGAAATTCATTTTTTGACTTTTGTTTTTTCGAACTTGATTTGCTAAAAGTTTTGTTGTTGCAAATTGATTCAAATGTTTCCTTATTTGACCAAAAAAAATTTGATATAGATAAAGGGGAAGCACAAATTTATTTTCATTTAATTTATTTAATTAAATTTTAGATCAATAATTTGCTTTCTCAAATTGGTATTTCAATTTTTATGTAAAAAATTAGTTGGTGTTTAACTGATTTTGCAGATAATTTGTTACAAGGATATGAAGCCAAGGATTTGCAGCAATGATGTTGATTCAACATCGATGAAAAAAGAATATTAGAAGCTCCAAAAAGGATGGATATGGACTACCTTCAACAACTCTCCTTTTGGTATATTTTTTGTAAATTGTAAATAATATTTTGGAAAATGAGAAGAGGGTTCATATTTTTTGAAAATTATAACACCTTTACACTTATGTGAGGAGAATCATTATTGTATGTAGAGAGGAATACTCAAATTTGAGTGTTGTAGGTTTTCTTTTTAAGACTTAATTTTTTTGAGACAAATATTGTACTATTCCAACTATTTTCACCATAGACAGATCTCATAGTATTGGGAAGATTATTGATGATATCCATCGTACAATAGAGAAAATATTTTATGTTTTATTTATATGCAAGTACTTTTATTTGTTAATGTGGATCTTTTTCTTTTCAATGACATATTTGTGTCAATTGTTCTATATTTTTCACTTTTGTTAGATATGAGAATGATTGTTTATAAGATCAACTCTTTGATATTGTAGTTGCATTGATCTGTTATTGATTTTCCATTTTCTCTTTTTCTTTAATAAAATTTATGAGTAACTATTTACACAAAAAAAATTATATTAAATCGATTCAATAGTCATTGAACTATATCAACAATTTCTATGTTTTGAAGGCTTATCTTTCACTATTATAATATCCATACAAATAATGTGTTGCACTTACAATATCAAATGTTAGAACTATTTCAACAATTTGATATTCATAATGAAAAAACATGTTAAATCCCCATTTTTTTTATCGCTTTTCTCTTCATATATATATATATATATATATATATATATATATATATATATATATATATATATATATGTATGTATATGTATGTATGTATGTATGTATGTATGTATGTATGTATGTATGTATGTACGTACATACATACATACATACATACATACATACATACATACATACATACATACATACATATATATATATATATATATATATATATATATATATATATATATATATATATATATATAATCGAGATATGAAAGAGTAGATTTCCCTTATGTTGCATGCATCTTAGAATATTATTCTTTTCATTTTCGAAGTCTCCTTTTGTAGGAGCGAGCTTTTGTGTGGCTTGGCTGAGCTCTCGTTTCGGCTTAAGGGTTTCCTTCTTGCAAAGATGAAACAAGAAGTTAAGTCGAATTTACTCTTCTTAATAATAAATTGTAAATCTCACAAGAATAATTTATCATATAGTTTCATTTTGGATTCGTATTCAATTTATTTTCACACCATCTCATTTGTACTTCATGCCCCTAAATAATCAAATCCTAAAATAAATAATTAATGAAATTGATTAGACATTTTTTGTTATGGAAAACCAACATTGGCCTAGGGTCATAGAGCCTTGAAGTAGGATTTGGAGAGGACACTCTTCAAGGCTATAAAAATAAAATTAGGTATGTTAGTGAGTGAAACTATTTTCAACTTAGATGTTTGTTGGAAAGCCACTCTCACACAAGAGTTAAGGACATGGTTGCATCAGGAACTTGTGGAGTGACATTGGCACTCTTAGGCTATTGGTGTTTACTAAATTGTCCATGTTACAAGGAGATATATTTGCCATGCATATGGATTCCTTTGAGAAATATCTCGAGATATTTTGGGCTTATTTACCCTATGTACATATGTGGCTCTAATCACATACATCCTGCTAATTGATTTATTTTGAAGTGGTAACGATAGTGGCCTATCGTCCAAGACTCTTATGTAGGTTCCCATGGATATAAATTCCCCACGATACCTAATGCAGATGTTAATCACCATTTTAATGCTCATATAGGGTGACACTCAACCCCATCAAGATCACTTGCATAGGTCAAGGTTGGTATAAGGAGGTTGGAGTAACTATTTCCCTAGTCCTTCATTATTCCAAGGTACTTGGGGGACTAATCACCTCAAGTGTCATGGATTTCTAGACGTACATTTTTAACTTTTTTTATTGTTGGATATCTTAGGGGATTTTTAGCGCATGTTTTAGTTTGTGTCTAAATGGCCATAAGGGTGTCTAAAATTAATTGATTAAATAAACATGTATTCAATTTAGCTAACCAAAATATCTAAAGATTTCAAATATTAATAAACATTTCTCGTAAAGAGGAGGGTTCACCACCTTGAATACATAATATAACATTGTTATCAGAGTGATTAAATAAAATCTAAGTTGGGAGGGATATTTTTTGTTATGGGGTGGGATACCATGTTATTATTGAAGTTGTATAAAGAATCATCCATCACATGTTAACCCACCTTTCAAAAAACTCTCTCAACCATATACTTGTATAGTGGAGTGCCTATTTTATAGAGAGTTTTTCCTTTTTCTCTCATCAAATGCCTTTTGAGGGTGGTAATTATGCCATGGGGGAAATGGGTTCATCATCACCATCCACATTGACAAATTCTTATATGATGTTTATTTACCATTCATTAGTGGGATAGGGTCCACTACCTCAATTTTGACTACATATATGTCCTCGCAATGGGGCATCACACCTAGATCACTTCATACCATGAAGTGGTAAGAATCCAAGTCTCTTCTCTGCTTCTCCTCTTAGGATATTGGTTGAGATGTCTAAGACCATTCAATTAGTGTAGGACCATGCATCCAATCACACATCTTCATATTTATAAAGGGTTCAAATCTAAAAAAATACATAGAAAGGAACCTATTACCCATTATATTTCCTCACAACCCTATTGAAGTAGTTGGATATATATTCAAGGTTTATTTTCTTTGACCTCATATGGTAGAATAACTAAGATTTCCTTCTACTACAATCTCCTTTGGGTAATTGTTGGGGAAATATATTGTTGTAATTTCCAACATTAAATTATCAATCCAAGGCTCGTAAGCTTCGAGGTGCAAGTGTAGGTAACGCAGGATCAGAGCGTCTAATCTAACATCATCATGAAATTTGAAATATATTCCTAGATTAAGTACAAAATTTATTTCCTAGTTTGAAACTAATCTATTAATAAAAACATGCTCAATCAAAGGAATAACTCTGATGAACTAATTGAAACTTAATGAGAACTAATAAGATATCTATTTAAACGAGTTCTAGTTGATTCAAAACAACTCAACATACAAAAGATAAAATTTATGCCTAAATATAATTTCTCACACAACGCAATTTATTAACAAACTATCTCTAATTCCATAAACCAAAAAATCAATAAATGATTAATTATGACAATTAATCTCAAGAAATCAATGACAAGCTTAATTGAAATCACACAACTCACACTTCCAAACCAAATTCTACTAATTAACTAAAACAAAGCAATTTTGGGTACAGAACAGAGCTATAGTAATCTTGAGTAAAGAACGCGACTATATAATTCACATCTCAATCCCCAGGGTGTATAAGACAAGCTAAAGATAACTCAAACTGACTATTTCATCCTCTCTAATTCACATATTTAATTCCAAAAGACTTCAAAGGAAACTAAATGACAATTTAAATCAATTCTCTATGCTACCCAATTCAACGCACTCCAATTCAAAGGGAATTTAGATGAAAACTGAAATCTATGCTGTTTGCTACCCAATTCAACACACTCAAAATAAAGATACTTCAAAAGACATAGCTTTATTTCTAATTCAAAACTAATCTGAATAAACTGAGATTTGAAAGACTTTAAAGATCGAAGTTGATTCTAATTTAAAACCACTTCAAACAAACTCAAAAAGTCTATCTTATGGGAAATTATTAACCTATGATTTTCAACACACACTTACTACAATTATATTAGATCTCAGAGCTATGCTACAGTCTTTATTAATAGCTAATGTCTCGGTTACTACTTCTGGGCACTTTCATGTAAAATACGATGCTACAATAATGTCATATCATTAATATATGTTCATGATTCAAAATTATAAAATATAATCCAAATTGAACTTATGACGTAATTATCACCCTTTAAATTCATCAAAATTGGAAAGCATGCTTTTATATATTCTTAACCATGAAGATATGTTGGAGAAGAAATCATTCATGCATCGAAAATACTAATCAATACATTCCTTTCTAATTTGCAAAGATTTAAAAACAAGATATTTGTTCAGATCCACGGAAAACAGAGTAAGTCCTTAAGTACTGAATGAAACATAGAAAATCCAAGATCTATTCGGCAAGTGACTTTGAATTGAAATGTAAATATATGAATTTCAATAAAACACACTTCTTAAATACTTTATTAATTGCAGGAATTGCTTCCGGGTGGTGGTAGGCCCTTGCCACTCTTGAAGCAAGTCTAAGTTAACTCAGTGCTTTTAAAAAACAAATGAAATCATAATACTCACAAAGAAATAATGTGGAAACCAGAATTATATTAAATTCAATGAAATATTAATTCATTCATTCATAAGAAGCATGCTACAGTCTTCAACATTCTCTGCATGTTTAACCCCCCATTCTCCATTATGATTATGCCTATCCTCATACAAAAGCATCTGGGTTTTAAAGAGTTCTGCTGGTGACAAATTGGAGAGGAAAATTTGAACAAATCACTAAGGAATGGAATGGATCAAAGATACATAGAGTGGAAGAACATGATAAATTAGAGTCTTCTAGAATGTGCAATGAACTGGACCAATCACGTTCTTCCATGTGGTTGATCCAAAACCATCAAACACAGAATTTTGGCATTGATGTTGTACTTAATGCTCCCCTGACCATAACTTCTTCGTGAAAATGAATTTTTCCAAACTATTTCTGGGTTACCTAAATGATGGTGCTTTGAACAAAACCCTGTGTGTCATAATTTCAATATTATTTCCTGTTTGATAAAAATAAAAAAAAAATAAAAAAAAAATCATACTTTAACCTACAACAATGTATTCCGTACACAACTTGTAGTAACTTATTTGTGGAGAATTCGGCAAAAGAGCCCTGTGAAAAATGAACTTAGTGAAACCATCATTAGTAAATATTGAAAAAATCATCTCTAATCATATAAAATCTAATAAAATTAATCATAATCAACCACAAGGAATATGATTTGATTTGGCGATAAGTGATGGAATTATGATGTGAAATCAATGTAAAGGTGTTGGAATTTAGGTTATGAATGACGGTAATATATAGTGGAAATTTGGGCATGTTTGAGGCCCAACAGTAATATAGTCGGATACCCCTATGGGCCTCAAGAAATTCAACAAGGAGCCAATGCTACCCTTGTTTCCCCTTTGTCACAGGTAATCAGATCCAGGAGACATTGACCTCATTAACTTCATCATTACATATTTCTCTTTACCCTTGATTAGTAATAAGTTTTCCAGCTCCAAACTTGGACACTTTCACTTTTTATCAAGGAACCTATGCTATTATTATATATGCTTTATTTTTGTATTATTTTTGGTATTTGGTAGACTTAATGCTTAGCCATGTCAAATATTTACCTAAACTATGCTTTCATATTTTTTGTAACATTCAGTTCATTATTTCATTATATAGGATAATTTTTCACTCACACATTATATTCCTACAAGATGTACCCCTGAGTCCCACTAGTCTACTTTTGCATTCATTTATTCGATATTAATAAATTATATATCTTTTGTAATTAAAAACGAAGAGTTATGTTTTTCTCCTCAACTAAGAGCATTATATAAAATATAATAACACTAAAAAATCCATGTAAATTGAATAACTGATAAAATGTGATATGCTTCAATCCATGATAAATATCAAAATACTTACTTCATGATACATGTCAAATTGCTCAAATAAAAAGCAAAACTCATAATAATCAACTAAATCATAAATTTGTTTTTAAACTATTATTATTTTTAATTATAAAAATAATTAATATATAAGTTAAATATATATACTTTAAAAAAACATGTAACAAGATTCTTAACAATAGAGATTCACCCCATGATCTCTAAATAGGCTTTGTTATAATACCATAGTTTATGATACCACATGCCCAAAAAAGACCATAACTCATTTTATTTGACACTTGTTGGTATGAATTTTTCTTTAATTAATTAAGTTAATTAAAAGGGAAAAAATGACGCAACTGCTTTGGAAACAAATCTCAACCATTGATTTGTGCATATTGTTAAGAATATTCTAAAATATTTCATGATGGTGAAGCCCCTACCACCCACATTATAATTATTGATAATTAAATTAAAATTTTGGAAACCCTATTCCAAAATAAATGCCCCTATCAACTCAAATACTAACAAAACATTACTTAACCTTCTACTAAATATATAACTATTCATAAAGAATATTAATTTAGGCCTTATTAATAAACAAGACCATTATACAATAAATAACTATTAATTAAATATTTAATGGCTTTTATTCAATAAAAATAACCTCAAAATATATAAACAAAATAAAACATACAAAGAATTTAAATACCACTTCCAAATGCCCATGAAGTGTAGTTCAATAGCGTAGTTCAATTAACTATGGCACAATATGAAGTATATTGTAAACAATAAGATTCATGATTCAAAATCCCATAAACCCAATCAAAAATCCACATTACCCTATCAAAATAAATAACCAAATTTATATTTAAACAAATTTAAAAAAAAAATGATGAAACAAAATATTACTTAAATAGAAAAACCTTACATATTATATTTCAAATATCAATCGAATAGTGTAAATTGACCCTAATTCTCAACTTAATAAAAACCACTCATTCCTCCACCGCAATTTTTTTTGGCAATCTCATTCCTCAGCCTCACTTCCATGAATAGTCACCTCAATTAGAGTACACCAAGTATTTTCATTTAAAGCAAGTTGTGCGTCAAATGTTAATGGTAGTCTGGGAAGGACTAGTTTACGCTTTTGTTTTTTTTTGTTTCCTCAATTTGTCTCAGCTCACATGCTGAATCTAGTTGCGTGTTTAATTCCTGATGAAAATGAGACATATATTTGTATATTCCTGATAAACGTTTCCTTTGCATGCAGGGAGTGAACTCAACATCCGGGAAATCAACATCAGGGAAATTGGACAAACTCGAAGAAAGTCTGAACTCCAATCCATTTCCTCTGGTTCTAACGTCATAATCGAAGAAAACACTGCACAAAACTCCATCGAAGGAGGAGGCCAAACTATCCCAAAGGGAGAGTATGATTATTCTTCAGGAAAATCACAGCCACTGCGAGGTGGAAATCATGATGATATGTATGAGGACTGGGAGTTTATACCGAAAGGGGAAATTGACAGTGCTGCTTGGGGCACAGTATCATTAGCATTAATTAACGGATTCTTCTTTTATTTCTTTAGTGTTGCTTCTTTACAATTTTGTTGTGGACTTAATTACGAACCAAGACTTTACGAACCAATTTTGTTGTGGACTCTCAAGAAGTTGGGATTTTAAATGGAGTGATTTATTTATATGTATTTAGAATGCGGTGGTTATGTAATCACTTTGTTATGTTTTCTTAATTGTGTGTTACAGGTTAGGTTTAATATTATATTTTGTTTTTTTAATGGTGTGTTAATATGTTAATTGCCTATTATATGTTATTTAATATTAGATTGAAGGTTTTTCTATTTGGGTGTGTATTTTATCTAATGTTTTTAAATATTAAATGGAGAGCTATTTTATGGAAAAATTACATTTATTATATTTAATTTTCAATATGTAAATGTGTTTTGGAATTTTGAATTATTGATATTTTGGAATATTGAATTATTATTAGTTAGTTATATTTGTTTTGAATTTTAAATTTTTGAGTTTGTTGTTTAATAATGATTCCTATGTTTGAGTTTCAAAAACTCTGATAAATGTCTAAAATTCTTGTCATGCTTTCTTAACCATGGTCAACATGTAAAGTCTCATTGGTGTTTTTAGAATGTCATAATTTCATCTATCAATCAATACATGGCTGAAATATGCCCAAGAGATGCAATTTTTTGTGCATTATTGGTGTTTTTCATTGTGATGTAGACCAAGAAATGTCATTTTTAATGTGGTGGCTCATTCTTTGTAGTTGAGACAAAATCAAGTGTTAGAGCCAAAGGCTCTTGTTTCTCTTCTCGACCTATGGTCACAGGCTCAATACCCATACATGATACCTAAAATCTCATCACGACATATGTTGTAGCTCCTAAAGACAACCTTGAGTTGCAAAAGACCAGTGCCTAGGACATCTTAAAATCAGAGGTTAAATGTAGACAACTATAAGGATGTCTCTAATAGAATATGGAATAAGAGAATAATGGTTTTGGTGGTTCAGGAATGGAGAAGACCTTGGAGTCTGATTCATGTGAATTGCCCTATACTACGATAGGGCTTAAGAAGCCGTATGGCTGGATGGATTTCAAGTGGGCCAAGTATGAAACAATGAGTAGAGGTTTTCAAAATATGCAGAGGTGTTGAGAAGGAACGGAGGAGGAGGAACCCGTGAGAGACAGGCTGAAAAGTCTTAAGAATTTGTCTGCCATGAACTCAGAAGAAGCAGATGCAAGTGGAATATGAGCAACAATAGAGATTTGTGGAAAGGGAGCACAACAAATTTAACACATGAGTGTTATTCATACACGAATTCATGAATAAAAATGCATACCACGGGAAGCTACATTACACGAATCATCAAAGGAGCAGAGGACGGAAAAATGATTATGTAAATGATTATACATAAACATGAGATTACTGATTAAAAAAGAGAATACAGATATATACTACTCATGGCCCCATCTGGAATCCAAATAAACAACATTTTATATCATATTAAGTTCAAACTAGCTCTCCTAAATATGTATCTCAAAGTACGAGGAGCACAGTCATACAGAACTGTAACAAAATTCCCCAAAATTCAGAACCTTTGTTTCATCTCTGAACTCTCTACATATAGAGTTCCTCTGAGGGTTTACGATCAAATAAAATTCACATGATATTCCCACACATGTAAAATCAAAATATCCTAACTAACTTACAGAGCGTGCATCAAGAAATCACACCTGTAATCAGAAAATCAAAACAAAAACGAGTGAAATCAAGATTTCACCATTAGAACATCACAATCAAACAGTAAAAATAAACCACATAGTTGGCCATGGAGGCGAAATTCTAGAATCTTAAAAATGGGGCAATGAGGAATGGCTATGAATTGGTGGGCAGTGTGACTTCTATCACTTTATTTCACCTACTGTTGAAAGCCTCCACTCCCTTGCTCTCATAATTTCCACTAACCGTTACAAAACAGTCAGTCATGTTGCGCATGCCTCACTCTTTGAAAGGGAGTTCTTGGGCGATTTAATAAACCATAAATGCACTTGTTCCACCCAACAACCCATGGTGCGTAGGAATTGCAAAAATGGAGACTAGAATTCTGAGAGGGGCCTGTCCGGTTTATGGTATTGGATGGGGGTGTGAAATCACTATGGGCTGACACGTAGCACTGAAGGTTGTTTCCAAAACTGGCCATTTCGGACCCCTCCTAGTGTTATCCTTCAAAATGGTAGAGGGGGACCGAAATAGATCATGAGTTTTTGGATGTATGATAGGGAGCAGAGATGAAGGGGAGATGGTGGAAGTAATGGTGGAGTTAGCGGGATGATGAACACTGAAAAGAGCGGGACAAAGGTCGTGCAAGGTCTTTGATGATGTGGCGAGGAGGTGGGGCCCGCCCGCAAATCACAATCAGAAGTGTTTTGTGATAAGAAGCGGAGTGTAAGGATTATCCCCTATGATGAGCGATGTGCGGTGAGTGGGAGATGATGTGGTATGATGGAAGTGGGGCCCACCCATAAATCGCAATTGGAAATGTTTTGTGATAAGAAGTAGAGGGTAAGGGTTATACCCTTCGATGAGCGATGTGCAGTGAGTGGGAAATGACGTGGTATGACAGAAGTGGGGCTCGCCCACAAATCAAAATTGGAAGTGTTTTGTGATAAGAAGCACATATAAGTGCTATGATTGTCATACAAATGCACCAGTGCACAGTAACTAACATGCACCGCTGTTCATTTTATATTTTTTTGAAACATCGACCTGTGACAGTACAATTATTGTAATTTTTTAAAATTCAATATTCAACAAAAGTCGACACATATCTTATAACAGTATTCATATCAATTAAATTTTTAATAGTGAATTTGAATGTAATGTTTGGATTAAATCCTTATATCATATCATCAGATTTTGCATCTCTTCATTATAATATTTAATCATCCATATATTTAAACAATGGTGTAACATTTCACAACGACAATGGAGAATGAAATAGAAGACACTAAAACATATTATATATATATATATATATATATAAGACACCATTTTTCATACAAAATGGAACAGTTATTGGTATCCCTATGACTTTCAATTGGGACACTATGTCCATTACATTAAACAAAATGTCTGATTTCACAGACAAATATTTCAAAAAATACAACACCTTTCTTTGATATCCAAACATATTGATAATCATTCTTCACTGCAAATTCGGTCACTTCACGAGCTAGTTCTATGAATTGGGTTATTTTAAGGAATGTTTTTTTCACTGTGGTGATTGTTGTCTTCTTCTTCAAGTCCCATGTACAAACATAAAAATAAATTGTAATGAGTGTATATACATTGGTGAGAATAATAAAAATTGCAATATTAAATAATATATATATATCAATGAAAATCGAAAAGAAATGTACCATAGAAACAACTGACTCATGAACTATACACATTCTTTCAAAACCAAATTTCATGCCATTTTTCAACAATTCATTTGTTGGCGCAGTTCCATACTTCCTTTCCTACAAGTTTTATAACCCATAAAAAAATCATATATTTAATATAAAATATTTTTTGTTCTATTAATCATATACGGAGCTAAGTAAAACAAGATATATTCTTACAAATTCCGTAAGTAATTTATTATATGACAACATATATTGACAACCCATATTTAACCCAATCTCAATCAATTCTTCTGATGGTTCTTCTTTGTATATTAGCACCTGTTTGAAGACGTTCATTGATGACTGTTGTAAAACAACTTAAAATATACAAAAATGAAATCTAGTTAAGTTGTTATAAGGAAGTAAAAATTACTCACAAACATAGACATCAACACTTTTTTTCCTTGTCGTTCTATTGTATGTGCTGAATGGATTCCATTTTCTTTTCTTTTCTACAAGAAAATACTTGAAAATTAATATTTAATGCTAAATTGTTTATATATTGTACCTAATAAAAACATTCAATGATTACATATTACATTTGAATCACTTTTTTGTTGATATGTCTTCGCTTGTGATGCAATTATGTCCATTTCTTTGACCATGTCCTTGTACACCTTTTTGGACATTTCTACTAGCATATTTCTCATATCAGCTCGTTCATCCTTTGATATTTTCATAATCTTCTTGAAAAATGTAACATGAAAATAAACTATTTAATTTTTATATTGATATATGAAAAGTAAATATAACAATATTAATAAATTTATAAATGATTTCTTTCTAGTAATATATACATATAATTCTAGAAAAAAATTTAAGGGAATATTACTTTTTCATTCCTTTTTTTTGTACGTTTTTGCTATTAAAAGTCTGACATGTCTCATTGACCAATTCTCTAGAAACTCATCCTGTAGTTTAAATAAAAGTTGGTTCTTGGAATCATTGGATTGACTTTTGTATTGTAAATGGAAAGAATGTCTATACATTCGTTCCACTAGATACCTCAAATTTTTGTAAAAGTTTTTCCCCATTTCGTTAACCTCCACCACCACTCGAAATGAGCTAAGGAGCAATTCATTTTCATTTGCATGTTCTATTTTTTTTTCTTAGAACAACATTTCTTTTCTTCGTTAGTTCGTGTAGAACATTAAACATATGTGAATTAATAGATTTTTTGAAACATGCTGTATAATATTTTTAAGTATATTATTAATGAAAATTCAAAAAAGAAACTCATATTGGATTGATAGTATTTTTTTCATTCACCTGATTCATCCTTCTGAAATTTTTCCATCAAGATTTTATGCTCTTCTGGTCGTAGATCATAAATAATTTTATCAAGCTTCGTCATTTTTTGGCTCTACGTGATAGACAATAAACAATACATATTAGTTAAAATTACATATAGTTCAAAAATAATAATTTTGTAAATAATTTACAAAGAACTTGCCTTTTTTTATTTTCTCGATGTGCTATCAGTATTTTTGTTACTTGATCTCTTTTCAGCCATTTCTATATCAATATGAAATCTATACCATACCATTCATTAATATATTTTAAATAAATCATATGTTTTTCGAGTAAAAAAAAAATTCAAGAAAATGGTGCCCCTTTCATACAGTAGGCATTGAAGGTGGTGTGGTAGGTTCTTTTAAACACACCGCAAAAATAGTAGAAACATCATACGATGTTATATGTCAACAAGGAGAGCTAGTGTGTTATACTTTAACTAGTGCACCAATTAACATAGAAATAAATTAATAAAAAAAAATTATCAAACAATATTCACCAATGCGTTATACTACAATAGCACACCGGTACGCCATTTTAAACAGGGTGCACTAATAAAAATATATACATTTTTTAAAAAATCATGCAAGAACCGACATGGATTGGGATCTGACTCTACATGTGGTCCCGCAGGTTAGATGTCATACACCTATATACATAGTAATACAAACCCTATAAATCTAAAATGAAAAGCCCTAATTGTGATGTCACAGAAACAAGAAGAAGCAAGGGTTTAACGTAAGAATGGATTTTTTTTTCTTCTGAAAATGCACAGTAAAATTTAACATTTTTACTATGAATGTATTAAATCCAACAGGAACTCTAAAAAAAACAATTATTACAATAAAATTTAACAATTTTGCTATACTACGGGTTTTTTGTGTGAATCACCAGATGTTTCAAATTCTGATTCTCTGAATAGTGTTGTTGTTCGAAAGTATTTTGCTGCTCCATAGTGTTATTGTGCTCTCTTGCTCCAGGTATATCTCTCATGAAAATCCCTTCTCTCTTGCTTCAGGTATGTCTCTCGTGCAAATCCCTCCCTGAAATTTTTGCAAAAATAATGAAATAATGAATAGATTTTTCTATTTAAAGAAATTTTTTTATGAAATTAGATTTCCGAAAATAATTTTCCACCCATTTTTCAATTTACCGTTTTTTTCACTTTAAGAGAATAAAGTTGCGCTTTTTTTATTTCTGTATATTTGGTGCGTTTGTAAACTAACTGCACTAGTGTGTTAGTTAATAACACAGCATCGGTGGATAGTAACTAAATGCACCAGTGTAGTTAACTTTACATTAGCACCAATAACCGTAACTCCATTTTCAATGCACTGAAACTACTTTTAGGTATGTACATCAAATTTTATTGTTTATTTTTCTCAAATGCATGGAGAAAATCTCATAATTATATTAAATGGACAATTCTTCAAAATCCAGTTCGTTCCATAATATTTCTCAAATTTCATCACGGAGTTCTCCCTATCCATCTCAAGACATAATATTTACTTAAGATTTTATTTAAATTTTCATTATATAATTGAATTTTTTTATCCATGTCAATTAGCTGAATAAAATTAATGTGTACAGATTTTCAGGTTCATGCGTATTCATAATCAAGTTTAGATGCATAAAATATTGATACAGCTCCAAAACGTCAGAAGCTCTTACCAAGAGCAACATACAGCAAGGCGCATTTGGTAGATGAAAATGGATAGCTACTTCACCCTTCCAATTGTAACATTACATATTCTAGCCACAATCCTGGGACAATGATGGTAATAGTGATTGTTTGGTATATCAATGTAATTATTTCAACGTCAAACTAATTAATCATGCATTGCCGACGTGCTTACTAATTGATTTCGTCGATTTTGTACTAATCATGTTCAAATATATTTTTTGAAATTATTAGGATTTTAGTGATTATGAGTGCCCTACCTACCATATTCCGTTGCACCCCACGAAAATGTCAAATCCAGAGAAGGTTGAATTAAGAGAAAAAAATTAGAGAGGAACGATACCAAGAATGTTTGAATCAACCACCTATTCAATTCCCACTAAGTCCAAATTCACCAATTAGGAATTACTACAACAATAGTAGTTCTTCACAAGCTGGCAATGGAGGCAATGAAAGAGAGGTTGGTATGGATGATTACTTAAGGGATACTATTTCCATGGAGACAATGTTGTTAGATGCATTCCAGAATGATGATCAGCTAGGATATGATGCTCATATCACTGATACCTTTTTTGAAAACCTTAAATTTGCTTCCACCACCCTAACTTTGGACCTAGCGCTCAGTAAAAGTCTACCCAGTTGGGGACAACGACGTTATTGTACAACTTGAAAGAAAATTTTTGGTTGTCGAATGCATGTTTCTTGGAAATTTTGAGGTAATTGACCATCAAGTCCTGATACCTCATATTTTGAGAAATATAATCACACAATGAACATTACAAATGGTCAATTTTATGAACCTTAATAATTATATTGGAATTAATGTACATTTAATATTTTCCATGAACAACTATAGGTTATTCAAATATAAGGTTCTTTAGATTGATAATGTCTTGCTTGGTAGTTGCGAAGAGGAAAATAAATTGCTGAAAATGTTCGGTGTTTATTACATATCATATCATGCATGTCCAAATGATTATATTCTATATAGAGGAGAATATGCAAACAAAGAGATATGTTCAAAATGTGGGCATGACTGGTATGATAAATAAAAAAAGAAGGGTAAATCACGTGGTCCTCCCTTTAAGATATTGAGGGACATGCTTATAATCCCAAGGATTCAAAAGCTCATTTTTTGTAAATAATTAGCTATGTTGCAGAGATGGAATGCCTCACACATAAGTGAGTTCGTAGTTAGGAAAATCCCAACAGATTCAATAGCCATGAAGCATATAGAGGATACATGGCCTGTAAAATTTGAGGATGAAGTACGAAGTCTACGACTCAGCATAGACATGGATGGCATCAACCCATATTCTGTCCAGAGCACCAACTATTCTGTTTGGCATGTAGTAGTGATTAATAACAATATCCCCCTATGGTTTTCATGAAGAATTAATATCTTATGTTGGCTCTCATAGTCCATGGTAGAATACAAGTGAAGAATATGGATGTCTACTTACAACCATTGGTAGATGAATTGAAGGAATTATGGGATAAGATAAATGTATATGATTTATAAAGACCCATCACAGCAGAGAGGAGTTTTGCGTTGTATGGCATATGTGCTTACACGATACATGATTATCCAGGCTTAGCAGTTTTCTCTAGTAAATTACATGTTTATTGATTTGTTTATATATGTAACAATATTCTTTTGCATATTAGTTATTCAATTCATTGTAATTTTTTTGATCTTCATGATACTCTTTAATGTGCCATTCATATTGTATACAATAATTTCGCAGGTCTTGTAACAAAAGGGAATTTTGGATGTAAATGTTTTGGACCTTCTCTAAAAACTTAATGGTCCAACAACCTACGAAAGCTAGTGTATTACTGCTCTACGGTATTCCTCCCAGAAGAACACCCTTACAAAAGAGCAGCATCCACTTTCAATGGTAAATGAGAGTGAACCCAAAGGCCAGTAATAATGACAACATATAAATGGCTTAGAGCATATGAGAGAGAGAAGGAGAAGGAGTGCATAGAAATGTTTGATTCAAATGGAGAACCTATGTTCGATGTGTTAGGGTCCTATAATAATAGGGTTCATAAAATTTTGAATTGAATTTGATAAGTCTTGTAAATATGTACATACCTTGCTTTCTGCAAGTTTTTTTCCCATATTTTGAAAAGATGAAAAATAATTAAAAATCAAAAAGAGGGTAAAAGTCCTAAAAGAAAGATCAAAGGACTTAGAAAAATATATACCCCACAAGAAAAAGAGAAATAAAACCTGAAATTGAGCAAATCCAAATGCCACTAATTTTACTTTTTACAGCAAGAATAATGATTATGTGTAGAGTGTCAATAAATGCCATAACCCATGATCAGTTAAATAGTTTAATCTTAACTGTTCATGTTTCAATTTCATGTTTTAGATAGTGAATAAAGATTTGTCAAACAGTTTAAAATTGACAAATAAGTAGATAGGTAGAGAATAATGAGGAGCTCAATAGTTTAATCTGAGCCCTCGAATGAAATAAGGTAGATTTAAATATTTTTATGCTTTTAAAAGAAAATGTTTTAAGGTTACAAGCCTAAATGCACCTACAAAATGAAGAAAAAATGTTACAAATAGAAGTTGGGTAGGTAGAAAGCAGTGGAGAAATAATGTAAATAACACATCATAGGGAAAAATCACTAATTTATCCTCCCCCATGAGTGTTCATTATTCTAAGCTATCATTCAAACAGGCTCAGAGCATTTCTCTGACTTTTGTTGGGACCGGATCCAAGGCTCTATGACTGGTTAGTTGAAAATACTGAGTTCTTATGTTAAATCCTCTTTATCATCAGTTACCCTTCATTCATGTATTAAAGCCCCTTTTTCCTAAGTGAGAACACATTCTTGCTTAGTAAAATTGTAATCCTAGAACAATTAACTTCATTTCTTCATAAACATTCATAAAAACCCACAAAATCACATTTATCCTAGGTATTATTGAAATAAATATAAAGATGATCAATGCTTAAATTTATACTATACTTAGAGATAATATGTATTTTGTTTTACATTTCACCCCCCTCTCATATTAACATTTAACATATTTTATTAAATCCCTAAGAGATACCCTTTCCTAGTTATTAATTCCATTATATATAATAAACCCCAAAAAACCCACTATTATAAACTTTTGACCAAAGTATATTATCCCATATGCATAAATGAAAAACCCAAAATAAAAAGCCTTTTGGTCTAAAGGATTATCCATATTCAAATATCCTGCCCTATAGTTTGTAAACTATCGAAAACGGTTGAAAAAATATATAAATATATAAACCTATCCGCTTATTTTTATTAAAAAAATTTAAACAAATGTTTTAAATAAAAACAATAAAACCCGCATACACCATCCTTAAAGCATATTATATATGTTATAACTTTTTACCCCTCGAATGTATCATAAAGGTTTAAACATATTATAAATCCCCGTCGTTATATGAGACTATGGTTTAAACGTGCTTTGAAAACATTTATTTCATAAATTTAAACCCTTCCACTACAGTTAATGCAAACCGGTCCCAATTTTCCGCTCCATGCACCCCCCTAACAAATCCTCACTGTTCGCATTAACTTCACATATCCAATGGTCAACGTTCAATATCACATAGACAACATGCTCGATCACTCCAATACAAAATCTATGTGAAATAGGCAATTTCACGTTAAACCCTCCCCTCCATGTGGCCTCTTTTGATTCGATTGCGTGGGTTTCCATTAAAAATGCTTACCACTAAAAAGCCACATGATATCTAGCCCAGTTTTCATCTATTACATTGCTCCGAAACTGCTTCCTGCCATGACGCAACCTACATTTAATGTGAAAAGGTTAATACAATCAAAAGCTTATTAAAACATTTGTATATGCGTTTTGCATTCTTTTACCTATCTATCACGTTTAAACCATTGTTTCTGCCTTCCCCGACTGTGTAAACTAGAAAAAACCTCATATACCCATTTTTACGCACATAACCTCCTAAATTCACCAAAGAACCTATAAAAATTGCAGAGGAGCTGCACTTGCTCCTGATCAATCATTGAAAGTCGTCAATTCAACCAGAAGGCTGAAGAAAACTTTTTAAAGACAATACCTACGTCAAAACAAGTATTTTTCTAAGAATTTAACCTGCAACTAAATTCAAAAGACCCTTAAAAGAAAGAAAATCATCCTAAGATTAAGAAATTGGTTAAATTCAATTTCCCTAAAGTCCCAGAAACAGGCAAAACCCTGACAAAAATTTTCCAGGAATCCTAGAATCTCTTGCACACCATTTTCAAAGAAAATTATCATTTTTCCATAGTTTTTAGGGTCAATTTCAAGCTCTAAAGGCCATAAATCCTTTGCAGGTGCCCTATATCTTCTGAAAAACCTTTTTTATCATATTTTTAGCCCAATTTGAATTCAAAAGACTCAAAAAACCCCTGTTTTCTATTTTAGACCAATTTTTAGCCTTAGAACTTCATTTGAGAGACCTAACTGAGCATAAAATCCAAAAAGACATTCTATTTTGCTGAAATTTCCTAATCAAGCTTATGTTAAAGTAAAATTGCCTCTACAAATAGTTTAAACTTGCATAAGCCTAACAAAATGCCTAAAAAACAGAGTGGAAACAAATCTGAAGGTTCTAAGACTCCTAAAGCTACTCCTGCCATGACTCCAAATACTGCAATTGTAGTCAACCCGTTACAACCCCAGTTGTTGATATTGAGCATATTACCTTAGCTAATATTGACTACAAAATAGTTGATCCTATAGTTGAGTTCAATCTGTTAGATATCCACAACTGGTGTTTTGAAAAATCCCTAGATGATCAAGAAGATGTTCATATTTGGGAATCCAATCTGCCTAAATATGTAGTCCCCGTGACTCACCCGTGCCAAGAAATTATCAGACTATGTCACCAGTACTACATTCCTGAACAAAGAGCTATTGTCAATGCAAATAAAGAGATCCTATTTACCATTACAACAGAGTCAATAAACCAAATGTTGCAGCTTCCTCAAGCAGTACCATTGTCTATTCAAGCCCTCACTAAGATATACATTAACTTAGAATTTCCTAAAAGGTTTATGATTTTCAAGACTTTCATGCCCGTGCATGTTGAAATTCCAAAATTAAACCCTCCATATTCAACTGCCAAGTTCCCTGAAGGTTCAAGGCATGTAATCTCCATGCTTTCCTTCATACTTAGGTATTTCACTGATGAGTCTATCCTAGGATTTTTGTCCACCTTTTGTCTAGGAAAACCTTCTTCAATTGTATTTGATTATGCTAGTTTTATAGCTGATAGAATTCACTATAAATTGACTAATTTATAGCTAGAAGGAGTATTCAGATTTACCTCCTATCTATTCCACTTGTTTCTATTCTTCCAATAAAAAAGATTTCCAATTTCACTTCAAAAGTTGGATATAGAAGGAAAACCTCTATCAGCTGTCTTCTAGACATCTATACTCATAAAAGAAGGCACATAATTCAGTTATTCTAAGTTTGCAGAGTTGTTTGTACATCCATTGACTACCATTTGACAAAAGCAGAGCAACCTAGAATCAGTGAGGGAATGAAGATAATTTTTCATCTATCAAAGAAAAGAAAAGTAGGTGATTGGTATTTATATAAGGAATTCCCTGAAATACGATTTTTTGGTTCTAACTTGTTGCCCTACAAGTTACCTAAGCATCCATCTATGAGGGTATTTTCCTTAGAGTACATTAGGCAGATCCATAATTCAAATTCAATCAATTTTATGGTAGCCAATAAAAAGACCTAATTTAAACTCAAAAATCAAATTGGGCCTTTCATATGTAATGAAAGAGAAGCAGAAAAGGAAGCATTAAGTCAATTACTAGAACTGTACAAATTAGAAGAAAGCTTCCCATGGAATTATGATCCACGAGGGACCTTAAGTAAACTAAGGGTAAAATGTAAATTGACACCCTTTATCCATGAGTCAAAGACAGATATAGAGAAATTTGCTAATCGAATTGAGTGGGTTGGAAATGCTTTAAAAGAGGTAGTAAACCAAAGGAATACTAGTCACCCTTTGGAAGTTTCCAAACAACCAGAGACATCCACTAAAATAATAAGAGAAGAAGTAGCTTATACTGCAGAGACTACCACAGAGACAAAGTTTAAAATCATTTACAGTAAGAGGCCAAAACTGGATACAACAGCTAAAGGTAAAATAAAAATAGATGTTGAGGAAACACAGCCCTTGAATACCAACACTACACAGGCAGAGACCAATGTATCCACTGTAATCATCAGTGAGCCAAATCAAAATCAAGAACAGTTGAATAATGAAGAGACATTGATGATGGAGAGGCAACAAAGTATGGAGGCTTCTTCCTCACATTCAGCTAAGGAGAAGGATTTGGATATTAAGGAAAAATACAAGAAAATCAAATTGAAGAATGAGGAAATCAAAACTCAAATATATTCTTAGTTTTTGAAGCAGAAGCGAGGTAATAAAAATAGATTCCTATCATCCTTTGATTATTGAACTCAAAAATTGATTATGTCAGTTTTACAGCCCACTGTACCAGTGCCAAAGACATTGGTTGATTATAAAAAGGTTGATATGGAAGTAGCCACAGATAAAATCCATGAGTTGGATCAGATTGAATTTCACAGGCAAACATCGAAGATGCTCTATTCCACAGTGACCACAAAAGCTATGTGTGCTCATAGGCTTTAAAATACCATTTCTAATATGCAGGACCAAATGAAGATGGATAAATCTTCATTATATGCAAAGGATCTAAGGATAAAGGTCTTAGAAGAGTTAGTATTGCAAGTACGATATGATCCTACAAACATCACAACAGCTGAAGCATTGGTTAAAAAGAAAAATGAGGACATAGTTGCCTTGAGGAAACAACTCAAGCTTCCTCAAGGAGAGCATCCGCAAACAAAGAAATTTTTACAGGATGAAAAGGAGAAAGATGAAATGATGAGTTTGATACTTCAACTAACAGCTCAAATCAAGGAAATGAAAGTGTAATTGGACCAAGTTGTCCAAGAAAAAGAGATAGTT
This sequence comes from Pinus albicaulis, assembly GCA_034641835.2. Taxonomy (NCBI): domain Eukaryota; kingdom Viridiplantae; phylum Streptophyta; class Pinopsida; order Pinales; family Pinaceae; genus Pinus; species Pinus albicaulis. The sequence goes on from CM076584.1 coordinate 1,408,160,151, forward strand.
AAGGAACCAGTTATTCCCACTACTATCCCAGTCATCATAGTAGTAGTACCATCTACTTCAGGAGACAAATTGGCACCTAAAGAGCCACTGGCCACTGCAGTGCCAGTGACTTCTTCAACTACGTCAGTAACTCAATCCTCTACAATAGTATTTCCTCCTACAGATGAAAGCAGCAAACTAGTAAAGGCAATGGAAGGGATGTCCTTGAAAACCAATGAAATCAATAGATTGACCAAGATAATTGAAAATCCTGAGAAGACAAGAAAATAAACTCAGATAGATGCTAAAATACATGAGAAAAATGCCCACAGACCGAGTGAAGAGGTAAAGAAGCTCCAGAAAGAGTATCAGCGAGAACGAGTATCAATGAAGGCAAGTTAAATTCTGAAAATATCTAAGAGGACAGTAGAGAGGACACATAAGTAGCCAGTTGCTTCTTATCTTAAAACAGTTTGTATTTATTTTGAATAAAATAGGACAACTTGCTAATTTTTTAAGCAAGCTGTCACTATTATTGTTGTAAGATATTTAATTTTCCTAAGTTAATTCCTAGAAGTCATCTAGGATATTTTGTAAGACGTTTTTTATAAATACTTCACTCTTTGAAGTATTGTTGTGTGGAATAAAATTTCCGGAGATTACTATAGGTATTTTGTTGACTTGAAGGCTTTGGATTTCGATTTTGAGTAGCAGACTGGATCACCTTTTTGGAATCATACTTCAGGATCCCTATGATAAGCTATCTGGAGTGAAGTACTCTCTTAAAATTTTCATTTTTATCTTCTTTTGTTTCATTCATACATCTGTGTTTTAATTCTAAATCTGATTGTATAACTAGGAGTCTTACTACAGGACATGTTAATAGCACCCTGTTTTTAACTAGTTATCATTTCTTTATTTTCTTCTGATTTCTAGTGTAGGGAATTCTTAATTTCTCCCTTTCCCGTTTGACCTATATCTTCTACTTCCATTTTCCAGATTTAAGGATTCTTAAGTGCCCTTTATCCCGATCATACCATCTCAAAAACCAATTTTCCCAAGATCTCCAAGGGTTATCTACCTTTCCCTGCAGACATTTGACCTTTTAGGAATTTATCCCAGTTATGTTAGCTTGACTTAGATTCCATAGCCCAATCGACAAGTATATTTCCCTCTATCTACCCTCCAAGTGAAATTTTCCCACCAAATCCAACAAAACCAAACCAAATTGCACTTTAATAACTAGCCTAATATTCAAAACCAAAACAGAGTTAAACTTGTAAGAGAGAGCCCTCTCTGAACCCTAGCAAGGCTAGATCCTAGAGTTTGAATTAGGTTTGTGGTTACCTCTAGTATTCTTTGACTAAAAACCAAAATCCCACAACTTACGAATTTACTGGAGTGATAACATTACTGGCGACTCCAATGGGGAAATAACTAGTCCTCAGTCATAAAATTGGTCTTAAAGGAATAATTTAAATTATCCTTTTACTTTAAGATTGCTTTAATCGATTGTGGGTATTGAAAAATTGTAATTCTGGCTTCTAGGAAAGTCTACTATACCAAGTCTAACCCAGATCCTAAGCCTGTTGTAATAGTAGATAACCCAGACTGAATTGGTAAAAGGAAAAAACAAACAGAAAATTTAGAAGTTGAAATCTCATTGATAAGAGTCAATTCATTACCAAGTGAATTAGAAAGTCTGCAAGACATTGATTTTGATCTGAAATTTGAACATTCCTTATTTAAAAGTAAATCTGAAAATGATATAAAAACTGTTTTTTTATACCCATCTTTTCTTTCATTTTTGAATGAAAAACAAAAATCTATTATAGTAAATTCTAAATCTAAGAAAGTTGAATATCAGACCAAAGTTGAGGAAATTAATGTTACTATTCTAAAGGATATTGATGAAGCTATTGAATTAGCTCATTTATTGACTTATGCAAACAAACCTTCAACTTCCCAATTACATACCACAGTAATTCTAGCTAGGTATTCATCTCTTTATGTTGTCACATCATTCATAAATTCTACTAACAACTCATCTACAGATCCATTTATCCCTAAACTACCCCTACAACCTAGAGTGTTATTTCCACCAATCACTTCATCCACTATATCCATTAGTTCACCTTTTGATTTCTTAAAAACATCATCCTAATTTCCCAGCACTTCAAGTACCATCTATAGTTCATCTACTATCATTTCCAGCATAGCTCCAAGCAATTCTACCTTACCTCCTAGTCAATCCAAGCTTCAAGATATGGCTGCTAGATATGCTTCCCTTGTCCTACCACAACAACTTCATGATATGCCACAAGAATATCAAAACAAAATACCATTTTTTGATGGCACTACTCAATATTCTGCTCAACAAAATATTACTAAGATGACAGACTTCTTTGAAATTTATGAAATTGATGATTCAGATGTTCAAATGAGACTATTTGCTCAAACTTTAATAGGAGAAGTTAAGAAATGGTTTAAATGTTTAGCTGCTGGTAGTGTAACTGATTTGGTTGTATTTTTTACTTTCTTTTTAAATAAATGGGAAAATAAAAAGAACCCCCTCCAAATTTTGTCTAAATTTGACAATTTAAAAAGAGCTCCAAATGAGTTTGTTCAAGATTACTGCACCAGGTACAATAGTGTCTACAATCCTATCCCTGCAAAATTGAAACCTACTCCTTATTTCGTTCTGCTTAAATTCCATGATGGATATGATACAGATTTGACTTACCAATTAAGAGAAATAGATGCAGACACCTTAGAAAAAATGCAAATTGATGCAGTAAATGTAGAAGTGAACATTATAGCTAGAAAATCTAGATTTAGAAATGAAAGAATAGTCACTATTAAAGAAGAAAATGCTAACTCGGACACAAAAATGGATGTTATAGCTAAAACTTTAGAAAGAGTGATTGATAGATTAGATAATATGGAGAGAAGACCTCAGTGGGATAACCAACAACATATTAGAAATTCAAATTTTAGAAAAAATATAAATTCTGGAAAAGCAAAAGAAACATCCCTGGACCAAACAATTAGGCCACTATTCCAAGAGAACTATGTTGAAAGTTCTCAGAATAATAATGATGATGATGAGGATACTATTAATATAATGGGAATAGATGACAATAATACCATTCTCCTAACTTAGGAAGATCAAGAATTTTTTGAACTTCAACAACTTAAATCAGATTCTAGTGAATCCTTTGATTATAAGCAAGGTTATGACTATGCAATAAATGAAATACACAACCAGTATAACCTTTTAAAAAAGAAAAACAATGAGTCTTCTACTAAGAAAACTTTCCAAAATCAGAGTCAGAGAACAGTAGAAGCCCCTAAAACAAAATTTCTGCAAATTCTCCCAAGGGAAAATAAGCAAAACTCAAATTCCTCCCAAAACATTTCTAGTCCAAAGAAAGAATCAAGCCCTAAAATTTTTGACATTACTGATAAAGTTGCTCAAGCTGCAAAATATCCTCAAAAATCTACTACTGCTAAAGCCTCTAATTCTGTCAAAACAACAAATTTAGATCCCAAGAAGCCTTCTGTTGATCCTAAAACAGTAGACCCAAAAACTATTGCCTCAAAAACATTTGCTGAAAATTATAAATAAGAAAGAGCATCTACTGCTTCAGAAACAATCCCTGAAAAGTAAGTTATAAGTAGTAAAATGCAAGAAACACAAACAGAGAATCGTAAAACAATTGAAAATGAAAAAACAACTGTAGAAAAGCAAGACAAACCAACACAAACTACAGTTACCAAAGAAGAACTGATTCAAATCATTAAAGCTCAACCTGCATTCAACATACAATCAGAAATTGCAAAACTTAAAATAGAAATTCCTTTGAATGAATTGGTAAAGAATGATTTATATAAATCAACCATAACTGAAACATTAAATATGAATAATGGAGAAGACTCAATAAATTTAAATGATGATCAGCTAGAGTTGATTTTTGGCCCAGATGTAATGGAAAACATGCAGATGGTGCAGTTCCTCTATTCTATATCAGTTTAACCATTCATGATCAAATTCTACATAACACAATGCTAGATGCAAGAGCTTCCCATAACTTAATGCCAAAATCCATCATGGAAACTTTGAATCTAGAAATTATAATGCCATACAAAGATTTTTTTTTCTTTTGATTCCAGTAAAGTTAAATGCTTAGGTTTAATCAAGGATTTTTGTGTAACACTAGTTCAATACCCTGGTAAGAGTATATTAATGAACATTGTAGTAGCTGATATCCCACCAAAATATGGTATGCTTCTTTCTTGCTTATGGGGAGAAAAGTTGCAGGGATCTCTACAATTGGACATGTCTTACGCTACTATCTCGGTGTTTGGCCAGCCTAAAAAGTTATATAGGGAAACATTAATGAAGTACATGGTCAGTAGTGCTGAAAGATCTATAAATTACCCAATTTACTCTACACCAACTGACCTTGATTCATTTATCCTATGTAACTCTGTAACAAATGAAATCCAAACTAAACTAGTAGATAAAAAGAGAGAACCAAACAATGATAACATTTTTCATGAATCTCAATGGCATTTAGACTTTGATGGTTTAGTGAATAAGTTAGGAGCAGGAGTAGGAGTCTGGATAACAAATATGGAGACCAATCATTTTGAAGGTCATGCTTTCAGGCTAAATTTCAAATGTACTAACAATATGGCCGAATATGAAGCCCTCATCCTAGGACTCCAAATCATTAGAAACTCAGGAGGAAAAAGAATTTTAATCATGGGAGATTCAGATTTGATCATTAAACAAGTAAATGGAGTTTATTCTATTTACAATCCTAGACTAAGAAGATATAGAGACACTGTCATAGATTTAACTGATGATTTATTGGAATGCAAGTTTGTTGTTATACCTAGAAAACAAAATATACAAGCTCATTGTCTTGCAAATTTTGCTAGTACATGAAATTTACCATTCCAAACTAATCAAGATATACTGTTGAAGTCAAACATAGGCCAATAATTCCAGATAATCTTAAGTATTGGTAGATTTTTTCTCAGGATGAACAGATTTACAAGTTTATGAACAATGAAGGAGAATTTCATAATTGTATTATAGATACAAATTGTAAATTAAATCATGATTTGGATTTTGAAATAGATTTAAATGACTTAGATGTAAATAAAATAAAGTTTGATAAACCCACTAGATTTAGTCAAGCTAATATTAATATCTTAGAGAAAGTAGAGATTGAAGAAATTGCTGAAGATGAATCAGATATAGTGAATCTTAAGGATAATCTTGTACCTAAAGGTTTAACCCCCTTAGAAGATATTTTTGACTCTAATGATGTAACTAGAAGACCAAAAATGGAGTCAGTAAGATCTGACATAGAAGAATGTAACATTGGTATAGAATCAAAACCAAAGATAATCAAACTGTCCAAAATTTTACCTCAACAAGAAAAGGATAAATATATTGAGCTTTTAAAGGAATATCAAGATGTGTTTTCTTGGAGTTACGAAGATTTAAAATCTTATGATACAAACATAATCCAACACAAAATTCCAATAAAAGAAGATCAAAATCCATTCAAACAAAATTTGAGAAGGATTAACCCTGTGCTATTACCTTTGATTGAAAAAGAAGTTAAGAGAATGTATGATGCCCAGATCATTGCACCAATCAGATATTCTGATTGGGTTTCAAACCTATTTCCTACAAGAAAGAAAACAGGAGAAATTAAATTGTGTGTTGACTTTAGAAATCTTAACAAAGTATCTTTAAAGGATAATTGCCCTTAACCCAAAATTGACCACATATTACAAAGGGTAGTGGGTTCTCCGAGGATTTCATTGTTAGATGGTTTTTTAGGATATAACCAGATCCTAGTTCAAGAAGAAGACCAAGCTAAAACAACATTTACTACTCCTTGGGGCACTTTTATGTATGTAAAAATTCCCTTTGGACTAATGAATGCAGGAGCAACCTTTCAAAGGGCTATGGACATAGCCTTTGCAAAGGAAATACACGAGTTCTTAGTTATTTACTTAGATGACATTACTGTGTTTTCCAAAATAGATAATTAACACTTGGATCATTTCAGACAAGTTTTTATTAACTGTAGGAAATATGGCATCTCTTTAAATCCTAAGAAAAGTATATTTGGATTAGAAGAAGGTAAATTACTTGGACATATAATCTCAAAAGAAGGAATTAGGATAGACCCTGCTAGGATAGAAGCAATTCTGAACATCAACCCACCAAGAAACATCAAAGAATTACAAGTTTTTTTAGGTAGGATACATTTTTTAAGAAGATTCATATCTAATTTAGCTAAGATAATTAGAGAATTAAATAACATGCTCAAGAAAGATTCAATTCTTAGATGGATTTTTGAGGCTAAACAATCATTTGACTCTATCAAACAAAGCCTTAACTAAAACTCCAGTCCTAATAAGTCCTAATTTTAAGAAAGATTTCATGATTTTTTCATTTGCTTTAGAACACACCATTGCTGCAGCTTTACTGCAGAAAAATGATCAAGGATTTGAACAACCCATAGATTTTTTTAGTAAAGCCCTTAGAGATGCCCCTTTGAAGTACAACATTATGGAAAAACAAGCCCTTTCCTTGGTTAAGGCCATTAAAGACTTTAGATTTTATATTCTCTACTCACACATTATTGTCTATGTCCCAAATTCTGTAGTTAAATACATTCTTACTCAGGATGGTTCTGATGGAAGAAGAGGTAATTGGATTGCCACTTTCTTGGAATATGACATAGAGATAAAGCCCACCAAGCTCATTAAAGGCCAAGGATTAGCCAGACTTATGGCTGAATCCAATTGTAATGCCTTAGATATAAATTTTATTGCTCAAGTAGATGATCAGGAAGAGATAGCGACTCCATTGATCAGTGAAGCCTTTTCACACTCACCTTGGTATACATATATCATATTTGTACTCCAAAACTTACAATCTCCTCTTGGATTGTCAAGAACCAAAGCTAGATTTTTGAAACTTAAAGCAGTAATATTTTGTATCTTAGATAATGTACTTTTTTGGAGAGGTCATAATTGGATTTTACTAAATTTTTTACTAAAGGAAGAAGCTGAGAAAATACTTGAAGAATTTCATGCAGGTGACTGTGGAGGACATTTATACTGGAAAAATATTACTGACAAGATTTTGAGAGCTGGTTTTTACTGCCCTACCTTGTTTGTTGATGTCAAAAAATATGTTACTTCATGTCATAAGTGCTAAATTTTTTAGGGTAAGAATAGATTATTACCCCTCCCTTTAAAGCCAAATTCAACTGAAGTGCCATTTCAACAATGGGGTTTAGACTTCATTGTTGAAATTCACCCCCCCTCTTCAAGCCAACGTAAGTGGATTTTGATAGCCACTGATTATTTTACCAAGTGGATTGAAGCCATACCCTCCAGACAATCCATTAATACTATCATTATTTCCTTTCTAGAAAACAACATCCTTTCAAGATTTGGGTGCCCTCAAAAGATAATTACTGATAATGCAGTAGCATTCAAATCCAATAAAATGATTGAATTTTGCCACAAATACCATATTACCCTAGGCCACTCTACTGCATATTACCCCCAATGCAATGGCCTAGCTGAATCCTCTAACAAAAGCCTAGTAAATATCATCAAAAAAGTACTTGAAGACAATAAAAATACTTGGCATAAGAAGTTAGTGAATGCCTTATGCGTAGATAGACTTACTACTAAAAAATACATTGGTACTTCACCTTACCAACTAGTTTATGGAATGGATGTTGTTTTTCCTTCCTCTTTAGGTGTACCAGTGATGAAAATTATCCAAGAATTACATGTTGAAACAGATGACATCCAAAGAAGGATAAATTAAACTATTCACTTGCAACAAAAAAGGGAAGAATTTTATTTCAAATCTCAAGTCATTTAGGATAAGATCAAGAAAATATATGATAAAAAAACTAAAGAGGATGATTTTTACACAGGACATAAAGTGTTAAAATGGGATTCCAGAAGAGAAGACAAAGGAAAACATGGAAAATTTGATTTTATATGGAAAGGGCCTTATGTAATTTATGGATATAGAGGTAATAATGATTTCTTTCTGAAAGAATTGGATGGAACAGATCTGCAAGAAGGACCAGTTAATGGCAGAATGTTGCAGCACTACTACTCACCAGAGTTAACCAATAGTTAGTTTTCATTTAATTTGATCATTGTACATATACATTTCAAAGTTTAGATTGGATTGGATGTTTCCTTAGCAAAGTTGAAGCCCGAAGAGAAGGCCCTAATATTTGAGAAGTAAATACCATAAATATGAATAAGTTGCAAATATCAGAAGAAATTTACAGGGTCATCACAGTCAAATTTCAAAGGCTACTACATCTTAGAGTTATTGATATTTCACCAAGAAATGTCATCCCCATGTGGAGCCACTGTTAGGGTCCTATAATAATAGGGTTCATGAAATTTTGAATTGATTTTGATAATTCTTGTAAATATGTACATATATTTCTTTCTGCAAGTTGTTTTCCCATATTTTGAAAAGATGAAAAATAATAAAAAATAAAAAAGACGGTAAAAGTCCTAAAAGAAAGATCAAAGGACTTAGAAAAATATATACCCCACAAGAAAAAGAGAAATAAAACCTGAAAGTGAGAAAATCCAAATGCCAATACTTTTAATTTTTTCTGCAAGAATAATGATTATGTGCAGAGTGTCAATAGATGCCATAATCCATGATCAGTTAAATAGTTTAATCTTAACTGTTCATGTTTCAATTTCATGTTTTATATAGTGAATAAAGATTTTTCAAATAGTTTAAACTTAACAAATCAATAGATAGGTAGAGAAAAATGAGGAGCTCAATAGTTTAATCTGAGCCCTCAGATGAAATAAGGTAGTTTAAATAGTTTTCTGCTTTTAAAAGAAAATGTTTTAAGATTGCAAGCCTAAATGCACCTGCAAAATGAATAAAAAATGTTAGAAATGGAATTTGGGTAGGTAGAAAATAGTGGAGAAATCATGTAAATAATACATCATTGAGAAAAATCACTAATTTCCCCTCCCCCATGAGTGTTCAGTATTCTAAGATATTATTCAAATAGGCTTAGATCATTTCTTTGACTTTTGTTGGGACCAAACCCAAGGCTTTATGACTGGTTAGTTGAAAATACTGAGTTCTTATGTTAAATCCTATTTATCATCATTTACCCTTCATTCATGTATTAAAGCCCCTTTTTCCTAAGTAAGCACACATTCTTGCTTAGTAAAATTGTAATCCTAGAATAATTAACTTCATTTCTTCATAAACATTCATAAAAACCCACAAAATCACATATATCCTAAGTACTATTGAAATAAATATAAAGATGAGCAATGCTTAAATTTATACTATACTTAGAGATAATATGTATTTTGTTTTACATTTCACTCCCCTCTCATATTAACTTTTAACATATTTTAATAAATCCCTAAGAGTTACCCTTTCCTAGTTATTAATTCCATTATATTGAATAAACCCCAAAAAACCCACTATTATAAACTTTTGACCAAAGTATATTATCCCATGTGCATAAATGAAAAACCCAAAATAAAAATCCCTTTGGTCTAAAAGATTATCCATATTCAAATATCCCGCCCTATAGTTTTTAAACTATCGAAAATGGTTGAAAAGCTATATAAATATATAAACCTGTCCACTTATGTTTTATTAAAAACATTTAAACAAATGTTTTAAATAAAAACAATAAAACCTGCATACACCATCCTTAAAGCATATTATATATGTTTTATACCTTTTTACCCCTCGACTGTATCATAAAGGTTTGAACATATTATTAATCCTCGTTGATATATGAGACAATGGTTTAAATGTGCTTTGAAAACATTTATTTCATAAATTTAAACCCTTCTGTTGCAGTTACTCCAACCCGGTCCCACGTTTCTGCTCCATGCACCTCCCAAACAAATCCTCACCATTTTCATTAACTTCGCATATCTGACAGTCAATGTTCAATATCACATAGACAACATGCCTGATTGCTCTAATACAAAATCCACGGGAAATAGGCAGTTTTGCATTGAACCCTCCCCTCCACGTGGCCTCTGTTGATTCGATCGCGTGGGTTTTCATTAAAACTACTTACCACTAAAAAGCCACGTGATATCCAACCCGATTTTCATCTATTACATTGCTCCGAAACCGCTTCCCGCCATGATGCGAATTGCATTTAATTTCAAAAGGTTAATACAATCAAAACTTTATTAAAACCTTTGTATATGCATTTTGAATTATTTTACCTATCTGTCACATTTAAACCATTATTTTTGCCTTCCCCGACTGTGTAAACCTGCAAAAACCTTAGATACCCATTTTTACGCACATAAATTCCTAAATTCACCAAAGAACCTGTAAAAATTGCAAAGGAGTTGCACTTGCTCCTGATCAACCATTGAAAGTCATCAATTCAACTAGAAGACTGAAGAAAATTTTTTAAAGCCAATACCTACGTCAAAACAGGTATTTTTCTAAGAATTTAACTTACAACTAAATTCAAAAGACCTTTAAAATAAATAAAAGCATCCTAAGATTAAGAAATTGATTAAATTCAATTGCCCTAAAGTCCCAGAAACAGGAAAAACCTTAACAAACTTTTTCCAGGAATCCTAGAATCTGATGCGCACCATTTTCAAAGAAAATTATCATTTTTCCACAGTTTTTAGGGTCAATTTCAAGCTCTAAAGGCCAAAAATCCTCTGCAGGTGCCCTATATCTTCTGAAAAACCTTTTTTATCAGATTTTTAGCCCAATTTGTAGTCAAAATACTCAGAAAACCTCTGTTTTCTATTTTAGACCATTTTTTAAACTCAGAACTTCATTTGAGAGACCTAACTAAGCATAAAATCCGGAGAGACATTCTATTTTGCTGAAATTTCCTAATCAAACCTCTGTTAAAGTAACATTTCCTCTACAAATAGTTTAAACTTTCAGAAGCCTTAAAAAATTCCTAAAAAATAGAGTGGAAACAAATCTGAAGGTTCTAAGACTCCTAAAGCTACTCCTGCCATGACTCCAAATACTGCAATTGTAGTCAACCCATTACAACCCCTAGTTGTTGATATTGAGAATATTCCCTTAACTAATATTAACTACAAAATAGTTGATCTTATAATTGATTTCAATCTGTTAGATATGTACAACTGGTGTTTTGAAAAATCCCTACATGATCAAGAAGATGTTCATATTTGGGAATCCAATCTGCCTAAATATGTAGTCCCCCTGACTCACCCGTGCCAAGAAATTATCAGACTATGTCACCAATACTACATTCCTCAACAAAGAGCGATTGTAAATGCAAATAAAGAGGTCCTATTTACCATTACAGTGGAGTCAATATACCAAATGTTGCAGCTTCAACTAGACCCTCAAGCAATACCATTGTCTATTGAAGCCCTCACTAAATTATACATTAACTTATACTTTCCTAAAAGGTTTATGATTTTCCAAAATTTCATGCCCCTGCATGTTGAAATTCCAAAATTAAACCCTCCATATTCAACTGCCAAGTTCCCTGAAGGTTCAAGGCATGTAATCTCCATGATTTCCTTCATACTTGGGTATTTCACTGATGAGCATATTGATGAGTCTATCCTAGGATTTTTTTCCACCTTTTCTCCAATACAACCACCTTCAATTGTATTTGATTATGTTGTTTTTATATCTGATAGCATTCACTATCAATTGACTAATTTATAGCTAGAAGGAGTATTCAGATATACCTCCTATCTATTCCCCTTGTTTCTATTCGTCCAATCAGAAAGCTTTCCAATTTCACTTCAAAAGTTGGATATAGAAGGAAAACCTCTATCAGTTGTCTTCTGGACATCTATACTCAGAAAAGAAGGCACCAAATTTAGTTATTCAGAGTTTGCAGAGTTGTTTGTACATCCATTGACTACCATTTTGACAAAATCAGAGCAGCCTAGAATCAGTGAGGAAATGAAGAGAATTTCTTAGCTATCAAAGAAAAGCAAAGTAGGTGATTGGTATTTATATAAGGAATTCACTAAAATCAGAATGTTTGGTTTTATCACTTTTCCCTACAAGTTACTTAAGCATCCATCTATGAGGGTATTTGCCTTAGAGTACATTAGTTAGATCCTAAATTTAGATTCAATCAATTTTATGGTAGCCAAGAAAAATACCCAATTTAAACTCAAAAATAAAATTGGGCCTTTCATATGTAATCAAAGAGAAGTAGAGAAGGAAGAAACAAGTCAATTAATATAGTACAAATTAGAAGAAAGCTTCCCATGGAATTATGATCCACAAGGGATCTTAAGTAAACTAAGGGTATAATTTAAATTGAAACCCTTTATGCATCAGTCAAAGCTAGATATAGAGAAATTTTCTAATCAAATTGAGTGGGTTGAAAATACTTTAACAGAGGCAGTAAACCAAAGGAATACTAGTCACCCTTTGGAAGTTTCCAAACAGCCAGAGACATCCACTAAAATAATTAGAGAAGAAGGAGCTTATACTGCAGAGACTACCACAGAGACAAATTTTAAAATCATTTACAATAAGAGGCCAAAACTGGATAGAGTAGCTAAAGGTAAAATAACAATAGACATTGAGGAAACACAGCCCTTGAATACCAACACTACATAGATAGAGACCAATGTAGCCACTGTAATCATCAGTGAGCCAAATCAGAATCAAGAATAGTTGAATAATGAAGAGACACTGATGATGGAGAGGCAACAAAGTATGGAGGCTTCTTCCTCACATTCATCTAAGGAGAAGGATTTGGATATTAAGGAAAAATACAAGAAAATCAAATTGAAGAATGAGGAAATCAAAACTCAAATATATTCTCATTTTTTGAAGCAGAAGCGAGGTAATCAAAATAAATTCCTATCATCCTTTGATTATTGAACTCAAAAATTGATTATGTCAGTTTTACAGCCCACTGTACCAGTGCCAAAGACAGTGGTTGATTATAAAAAGGTTGATATGGAAGTAGCCACAGATAAAATCCATTAGTTGGATCAGATTGAATTTCACAGGCAAACATCAAAGATGCTATATTCCACAGTGACCACAAAATCTATGAGTGCCCATAGGCTTCAAATTACCATTTCTAATATGCAGGACCAAATGAATATGGATAAAGCTTCATTATATGCAAAGGATATAAGGATAAAGGCCTTAGAAGAGTTAGTATTGTAGGTAGGATATGATCCTACAAACATCAAAGTAGCTGAAGCATTGGTTAAAAAGAAAAATGAGGACATAGCTACCTTGAGGAAACATCTCAAGCTTCCTCAAGGAGAGCATCCTCAAACAAAGGAATTTTTATAGGATCAAAAGGAGGAAGATGAAATGATGAGTTTGATACTTCAACTAACAGCTCAAATGAAGGAAATGGAAGTGCAATTGGACCAAGCTGTCCAAGAAAAAGAGACAGTTAAGGAACTAGTCATTCCCACTATTATCCCAGTCATCATAGCAGCAATACCATCTACTTTAGGAGAGAAATTGGCACCTAAAGAGCCACTGGCCACTGCAGTGCTAGTGAATTTTTCAACTACTCAGTAACTGAATCCTCTACAAAAGTATTGCCTCCTACAGATGAAAGCAGTCAACTAGTAAAGGAAATGGAAGAGATGTCCTTGAAAACTAATGAAATCAATAGATTGACCAAGATAATTGAAAATCTTGAGAAGACAAGCAAATCAGCTCAGATATATGCTAAAATCACTAGTACATTTGTAGGAAATTCTGACACTTTGGTTCCGACACTTTTGACAAAATGTCGGAAATTTTCCCAAAATTTATCAATTTTTCAAATACTACCCACAACTGTCGCTATATTGACATTTGGAGACAAGTGTCGGTATTGCGACACATAGAAGTTAGTGTCGATCTTGCAACGTTTGTAGAAAAGCGTCGGAATTGCAACTGTTTGGGCAAAAGTGTCATAATTGCGACAGATTAGAGCTAAGTGTTGCTATTGCGATGTTTGGATGAAAGCATCACTATTGCGACAGTTTGGGAAAAAGTGTCGCTATTGCGACAGTTTGGGAAAAAGTGTTGCTATTGTGACAGTTTGGAAAAAATCATCATTATTGCGACAGTTTGGGCTAAGTGTCTCTCTTTCGAAGTTTGTATGAAAGCATCGCTATTGGGACAACTTGTAAATTAATTTCTTTGGCCTCTCCTTTAATAAATAATAATCTAACTTGGGTCCCCTTTTTGAATGGTTGGAGCAACACAATAAGATATCTTTAGTTGACATATCACATTGTGATGAATTTGGAAGGTGGTTATGATGGGACTTCTAAGAAGTTTCATAAAATATTAAAGACGTGATGCGCTCACTCCTTGGTTCACTTTTAATGTGTGCCCCCAACCACGGTTGGGCGCGCTGTGTCACGCAGTGTAAGGTCGCCCGACTGGGCGCGTTTAGGTCGGGCCATTTTGTTCGAGGGTGCTTGTATCAATTTTTCTAAGTTGTGACCGCCTGGGTCCCTTGTGCACATTCGGGTGGCCCGTTTTCCATTTTCTCCCTTGTTTCATCATTCGTTTGGGCGCGTCGTGTCGCACCAAGTGAGGTCGCTTGACCGGGCGTGTTCGGGTCAAGCTGTTTTGTTCGAGGGCGCCAGTATTAGTTTTGCTAAGTTCTGACTGCCCGAGACCCTTGTGCACATTCGGGCGGCCCATTTTTGTTTTCTCCCTTATGGTATCATTCGGTCGGGCGCGCCATGTCGTGCCCTGTGAGGTCGCCCGACCGGGCGCGTTCGGGTCGAGTCGAGTTGTTTCATTCGAGGGCTCCCGTATCAATTTTGCTAAGTTGTGACCACTCGAGTTCCTTGTGCACATTCGGGGGGCCCATTTTCCATTTTCTCCCTTATGGCATCGTTCGGTCGAGCATGCCGTGTTGTGCCGTGTGAGGTCGCCCGACCAGGCACGTTCAGGTCGGGTTGTTTCGTTCGAGGCGCTCGTATCAATTTTGCTAAGTTGTGACCGCTCGGGTGCCTTGTGCACGTTCGAGTGGCCCATTTGCCATTTTATCCCTTGTGACATCGTTCAGTCGGGCGTGCTCTGTCACGTCGTGTGAGGTCGCCCAACCGGGGGCGTTCGGGTTAGGTTGGGCCGTTTTGTTTGAGGGTGCCTATATCAGTTTTGCTAAGTTGTGACCGCCCAGGTGCCTTGTGCACGTTCGGGCGGCCCATTTCCATTTTCTCCCTTGTGGCATCATTCAGTCGGGCACGTCATGTTGCGCTGTGTGAGGTTGCTCGACCGGGCATGTTTAGGTCGGGCCATTTCATTCGAGGGTGCCCATATCAATTTTGCTAAGTTTTGACCACCCGGGTGCCTTGTGCATGTTCGGGTGGCCCGTTTTCCATTTTCTCCCTTGTGGCATCGTTCGGTCGAGCACACCGTATTATGAGGTCACTCGACCGTGCGCGTTCAGGTCGGCCCGTTTCGTTCAAGGGCGCTCATATCATTTCTGCTAAGTTATGACCGCTCGGGTGCCTTGTGCACATTCGGGTGGCCCGTTTCCCATTTTCTCCCTTGTGGCATCATTTGGTCGGGCGCGTCGTGTCGCACCGTGTGAGGTCACCTGATCGGGCGCGTTCGGGTCAGGTCAGGCCATTTCGTTCGAGGGCGCCCATATCAGTTTTGCTAAGTTGTGATTGCCTGGGTGCCTTGTACATGTTTGGGCAGCTAGTTTTTCGTTTTCTCCCTACTGGCATCGACGTTCATTTGGGCGCGTCGTGTCGCACCGTGTGAGATCAGCGCCTGACCGGGCGCATTCTAGTCAAGCCATTTCGTTCGAGGGTGCTCGTATCAGTTTTTCTAAGTTGTGACCACCTAGGTCCCTTGTGCACATTCGGGTGGCCCGTTTTCCGTTTGCTCCCTTGTGGCATCATTCTATCGGGAGCACTGTGTCGCGCCGTGTGAGGTCGCCCAACCGGGCACGTTCGGGTCAGGTCGGGCCGTTTCGATCGAGGGTGCCCGTATCATTTTTTCTAATTGGTGACCACCCGAGTGCCTTGTGAACCTATGAGTGGCCCATTTTCCATTTTCTCCCTTGTGGCATCATTCAGTCGAGTGCGTCGTGTTGCGCCGTGCGAAGTTGCCCGACCGGGCGCATTCGGGTCGGACCGTTTCATTCGAGGGCGCCCGTATCAGTTTTTCTAGGTTGTGACTGCCCAAGTGCCTTGTGCATGTTTGGGTGGCCCATTTTCCATTTTCTCCCTTGTGGCATTGTTCAGTCAAGCACGTCGTGTTGCACCATGTGAGGTCACCTAACCGGGCGCATTCGGGTCGGGCCGTTTCATTCGAGGGCACCTGTATCATTTTTGCTAAGTTGTGACAGCCCAAGTGCCTTTTGCACATTCAGGTGACCCGTTTTCTAGTTTCTCCCTTGTGGCATAATTCGTTTGGGCGCAACGTGTCGCGCCATGTGAGGTCGTCCGACTGGGTGCATTCGAGTCGGGCCGATTCGTTCGAGGGCACCCATATCAGTTTTGCTAAGTTGTGACCGCCTGGGTGCCTTGTGAACGTTTGGGTGGCCTGTTTGTCATTTTCTCCCTTGTGACAACGTTCGGTCGGGCGCGTTGTGTCACGCCGTGTGAGGTCGCCCAAACAGGCACGTTCGGTTCGGGTCGTTTTGTTCGAGGGCACCTGTATCAGTTTTGCTAAGTTGTGACCACTCAGGTGCCTTGTGCACGTTCGGGCAGCCCATTTTCTATTTGCTCCCTTGTGGCATATTTGTTCGGTTAGGCACGTCATGTCACGCCGTGTGAGGTCACCTAACCGGGCGTGTTCGAGTCGGGCAGTTTCGTACTTCGAGGGAGCCCGTATCAATTTTGCTAAGTTGTGACCACCCGGGTGCCTTGTGTTGGGCCAAAATTGTAATCTACGGATAAACTATGCTTCCCTAGACCAGTGTCTAGTCTATAACAACAGGTGAGAGACTGCACTACCCTTTTTCCTAACTCAGAACAGATATACAGGAGGATTGGATGCTTACTTGTTTCAATCGCTTCCAAATGACTCCTTTCTATTGCTTCCACTACAACCTAAAATTCAAGTGGTTTCAAATATCTGAATGCTTCCTACAAGAAAGAGCACTGAAACAACAGAAGATACAATAGTCTAGATATCTATTCAAGTTAATTAGCCAAATCAGTTAAGCATAAACTACAATCATCAACAAAGATTTTGCAACATGGAAAGTCAAAGTAAACATGGATGCATGTAGGGAAAAACAAGAAGTACTCTTTATTAATGATAGAATCATAGGTTACAACCTAATGACTGATTCATCGTGACCTTCCAATATAGTTCCTTAGTCTCAACACAGCAAAAGTCTCTCCACCAGCAGCTCCACAAATCAAACTCTCTATTGAAAATTCTCCAGCATTTCTCTACTCAAAATCTTCCCCCTTGAACACTTAGCTTTGTGTTCAATTTATAGATGAAATGTAGGTATTTTTGTAATCAATAACATTCCAAAAATATGCAAGACATGTTTCCATTCATGTAGATGTCAAATGAACACTTGGATCCGAAGCATGACACATGTGAACCCTTCTAGAAGACATTGGCCAAGTGGAGATTCCGGAACAATGAGAATTTCGCTCCCAATGTGACCAACGCACCTTTGAATGTTGGGAAGTGATTTATAGAGTAGCCTTGAATGGGGATACCTACATATGCAATGCACTTAGGCCCCTTAGATCCTGCGTTGGTGAGCTCCCACATGTTTAATAATAAGCTTCAAACCATGGAAAAGCCTTGCTTTCATGAAAATCTTGTTAGATTCATGAATGTTTTCTGTCTTAGAGCATATAGCAACTGAGATGATAGGGAATGATAGACCCTTTGATCATAAGTCCTAGATATTCTTCCCAATTAACCAGGTCATTGGGAATGGTGCCCAAATTGACCTATAACAATTTCCCCCTAAAACATTAGATCCAAATAATAAGAACATTTGATTGAGATGCTTTACACTGTGATGAGACTGGAAACAAATCAGAATGGTCACCTGTGTCAATCTTAAAATACATTACATCATGATAAATCCTCTATTGATCATAATTGCTGAGGGTAGGCATTCCCATAGTCACCACATAAAACAATCTAATAACATGTACATAATTCAGAAAGCTGTCTACATTGGAATGTTGCCTAGATGCAGACATCGCCTATAGATATAGGCCCATGTTTGGATGAAAATATGTATGTAAGGTCACCGTACAGATGATGTGTACAAAAATCCTGAAATCATAGCACGGATGGTTGAAACTAGATCCGGGGTCTTCTTATCTCATTCAATCGATCATTCGGGTACAAGTTTAGCCATGCGAATATATGATTTGTTGTCGAACATGGAAAGACATCGTTTGGTTACCAGCCAACAATGAAAGATGTTAAAAAATGCAAGATAACCACCATTAATGTTAATGGCCCTCAAGGTACTGCAGTACATTTCATAAGGCGTGAATAGATGATTTGATGTTGAACGGCAAACAAATTCTTTCGGTCGAAAGTCCAGAAGTGAGGATCTTGTCGATGCTGTAACAAGCCTCATGGTACTAGAATCTGATGTTTCTAAGTGAACTTCCTGGATATTGATTTGTAGTCGACAGGAAGTTACCTTATTACAAAACTGGAGTTACTGATTTTGGATACGAGGGTATGACTTGATATAGCAATTGTCAAGGATGACGGTCATGAAAATGAAAATTTATGAGTATTGTAGATGGATGAGTTCTAAACCACTAGATGACTTCTCCTGAACATATTGGCGACACTGTGATGAGTTGGCAGCATTGACCCAAAACCGAAGTGAAGGTATGATGAACCATAGGTGTGAATGAACCATCAAGATGATTACCCAACCCAAGCAGTCACGGACATGGAGTGAAATAAATTTCATGTTCAAGAGTGACTTGCTACAAAAAAGAAACTTTACTTGCCTTTCCCAAATTTTCCCCGGTCATTTGTCGACCAGTACCTCTTTATTTTTTAACAAGCTTGAGGAGGATAACATTTGCTTGATCTATAATTCAACCCTTTGGGTGAAAAAAGAATGAAGTATCGCTATTTAATAATTTAACGAGTCTATCGATGAATGAAACTCAATTATTTCCATGATCGACAAGCCTGTCACTATTTTATGTTTTAACGAGCTTAACGACAGTGACAGCCTGGTCCTTTTTCATGTTTAGGGAGTCTGAAAAGAGGACGAAAGAGGACTCCAAAAAGTAATTTTTTGTAAATTTGTCTCTCAGATTCGAAAAAGTGTAAAATGATATCTAAAAGAACCTCTTTGGTCATGTTTAACCAAGGTATTCCTTTTTTGTAAATAATCCATTTCAATCCGAAAAAGGGTTAAACTTATGCTAAGTAGATATCAATTCATTTACTTTAACGAGCTCGAAATGACAAGCGCTTGACAATATTTTGACATTATCAAAGTCTGAAAATAGCTAAAAGAAGACTCCAAGGGTTCCTTTTTCCCTGTTATCGAAGCTTGAAAAAGAGATAAAAGTGTGCTTCAAATCCTTTTTCGTTTTTATCAAAGCTCGAAAAATAAGGAGCAAAAGCATGCTTTGTGGTCAATTCTTTCTTGAAATAAATCTGCACGACTAACATGTTCGTCAATTGTATTTCCTGTCCAGAGCAATAGAAAATGGATTAAAAATACATATTTCGTGATTAAAAAACATAATAAAACCATACTCATAGCAATAAATTTAACTTGCAAGTAATTAAATGACTATATAAAGCAGTTTCACTATTCATTTTTACCATTCCATAGTTACCATTTGCATTTTGGAGCTCTAAACCTGATTTTTCCCCCGAAATTCAGTCATTGATTGTGGTCATTTCAGTGGATGGATTTCATCGTCGTTTGATCTAGGTCAGTACTAAAAACCTCCTCTTTCTTTTAGTAGTCATTTCATTTCCATTCTTTACAAATTTTTAGGGTTTTGAGGCCCCTAGGGTAAATTTTGCCCAAGATGAGGGCAACACACCCTTGTACATCGAAACCTACGTTGCATAGTAGGTACAGTGAAGGGTACCTGCATATGCAATGCACTGTCTTCACCTAAGGAGTGCATTGGGCGCAATTCATGTTTTTTATTTTCAAGATGTGCTCAAAATTTACCTACTTTTCTGTAATGAATGTTATCTAATGGTTCTTGTGGTTTATTTTCAGGTTTCCATTGGATTATAATGACTATTACATGGAGATAAAGAGAACATGAAGAATAAGATATGATTGCCTTGAATTATTTGAGTACTGTAAGAGCTTTGAGAAATTGTAGGCTGCTTAAGTACTTTAAACTGTCGAGAATGAGGCAACAAATAAAACTCTTGGAGTTCCTTGTTCGAGCATGGGATCCAGCGATCGAGGCATTTCACATAAAAAATCAAGTGTTGTCCATAACATTTGAGGATGTGTATTTTTTCACAGGTTTTTCGAGGAGAGGTTTGCCCATTTCACTCACAGGATCTACCATTGGAGGAGAAACAGTGAGGGATTATGTTATGCAGTATTGCTATCCGGGGTCAGAACCTAGCAAATATGGAAAATAAACATCCGTCATGTTATGTATTTTCCTTTGAGAACCATCCTATTCATGATCACTAAGTAAGCTGGTAATGTTACACTCCATGTGGAAAATAGATCATATATGCAGTATGCGTTGGAATGCTTAGAGCCAACAATTTTCGACTGGTCTGAAGCCGTTCTATCTCAGATAAAGGAACAACTGAATAAAGAAAAGGGTGGAAGGAAGAAAAATTTCAGTTATGGTTCCACCCTTATCTCCTTCGCTTTGGAACAGGTTCCACTGATGCAGCCACAACATGTAACATTGGATATATCCAATCCTACAGATCCTCTGTAATGTCCCAAATTTTGCAATAAAGTATTTGAGAAATTAATTTTGCTTTTATGATAATAAAAGGAATAAAATGGGTAAGGAATCCCATGTAGCAGCATAATAAAAATCTCCTAAGGTGCATGAGTCACTTAAGTGGCTAAATTTGGCATTCCCTACTGTGAAAAGGGCTAAAGGCAGGTTAACTAGACCATGGTTGACCAAGTCAACAACGTGGATTAAAGGAGAATCTTGCTCATGAAGATTGAGCAGTTGGAAAGGAGGGAAATTTGAAATGAGAGAAACCCTAAGGTGAGTGGGGTCCATGGAAAGGAAAGCATTCCTTGCATAAAAGGGTGAAGGAGAGCCATTGTTCATTTCATGCTTGAGAATTTGATTTTGCAGCTCTCTTCAATTGTTCAACTGAGATAGCTTGTGCTGCTTAGCACAAGGGAGATTTCTATTTAGAAGTATTCTCTCCTTCCTTGGGTGGCCTTGGAGGAGCTGATCTTCATCTTCCTCACATCTAGGCTTGAGGCCAAAGCCATCTCTTTCAACTACAACGTTTCTGTTGGACAGATTCAGTGGAGTTACTAGAGGTAGCAGTAAGGGAACATCATCCCACCATTTCCTGAGCTAGTTTTGAAGAGGAGGAGTTCTCCTTTCTTTAAGAAATCAACAAAGGAAATTCCGAGAGCTTTATTGCAGATTTTGGCATAAGGCCAAGTGTTTCATCTCAGCCCCAACACAGTCACTCCCTCTTACAACATTATTTTCAGAGGGCATTTGCAGGAGGATTCACCATGGGGATTGGAGAGTGTAATATTTAGTGAAAGGGGCAGCCTTTCACTTAGAAGATCATTGGAGGAGGTCATCATATTGTTTGCAACATCTTTCCCCTTTTCCATTCATGTATTATTATTGAGCTGCAGTAGCTACCCAGCTACTCTGGCATTTTTGTATTCTATCATTTTGTACATGTATTGTAGCCAATCCTTCTAAGGATTGTTAGTTATTCATTTTCAGGGGTTTAGAGCTTGCTCCCCCTCTCTTCTTGAGCTGATATCGATATATCATTATATTTCCATTTTACATATTGCAATCTCTTCATGTAACTGCGCAGTCATGGCTAGGGCAGCAACATGTAGCAGTGTATTCTTGAGCTTTAATGCATATTCTTGATTGAGGCTATCTTGAGAGGTTTCTTCCTCAAGATGTGTATATTATTTGTTTTTTTTACTTTATATATCATCCATGTACTCTTATTATGCATTATGATGTATTATTTCACTACTGTTCATTATTAAAGTTCAGGTGTTGTTGTAGCTCGTCTCTTTTGAGCAAGATCTTCCTTAAGGAAGAAATATTTGCATTAGGGGAATTTTGAGGTCTAAAATGGGCCTCCTAAGAAAAATGTACAACAAAAATAAACTTTATAACAACCAATAGGATTCAAGATGATGTTGTCAACCATGGGGGATGATTTACCATTTTTTAAATAAAAGGGTAAAAATACTAAAAAATAATAAAATAATAAAACTACTTTTTCAACTCGTATTTTCAACTTATCTCCCAAAATATTTACTCAAATTTTGAGTGGGAGTACTCGTTGGATGCAAAATTTAATTCCTCATCCAAAGAGTACACATGTTTCATACTTTTGATGAACTCTACTACATGAAAAATGAGAAATACATAAAAAAATGTGATTACAATCACGTTTTTAATGTATTTCTCATTTTTCATGTAGTAGGACCCATCAAAAGTATGCAACATGGGTACTCCTTGGATGAAGAATTAAATTTTGCATCCAATGAGTACTCCCACTCGAAATTTGAGTAAAAACGTTGGGAGATAAGTTGAAAATATGAGTTGAAAAAGTAGTTTTTTTCATTTTTCCCTCTAAAATTTGATGATGTCATCAAATCTTATTTGATTTTTTCCACTATTATTTTATAATTTCCTTAAGAGGCCCATTTTAGACCTCAAAATTCCGCTAATGAATAGCTATAGGCAAAGTCTGAGTAAGGGCCAGGAAGCCTCGGATTCTCATTCTCTCTTTACAGGTGAAATAACTAGTAAAAGCCCTCTCAGTCCATCTCTGACATAGCCTTGTTAATATTTCCGACAAAGGAACATATTAGTGGTGAAAAATTCTGCTGATTTCCATTTCGAGACATTACATCCTCGAATGCAGAGATGGGTAGAACTCATGGGTCGGCATGTAGGCCAATCGACCATTGTGTTCTCAACTTCATTCTTCGCCTGGTTCAGGTGACATATTGCCACCATCGATGAGTATGCATATGCAGGCGTCGACTTCCGAGGAGATCCAGATCTAGTTTTACCATAAGGCGCTCAGTGGGGTGCAATAAGTAAGATTGATTTGACCATGTTTTATTTTTATTTTTATAAGGTTTATACAAATGTTTTTATGTTTTGATTTCTTTCCAAGACTAAACAAAATGTTTTAATGTAATGTAGATATCGGTCGCGTTCAACTAGTAGAGGAACCAAAGTGTGAAGCGAATGTGCCAACAGAGAGGGTTGTCAGGAGAGCAGCCCTTCAGGACCTTGATATGGTTGAGACTCTTGCTGAGCTCCAGCAGCAAATAGAGGGATTGACCTTCGGGATTCCGGATTTCCGGATCGAAGAGCTTCCCATGCGACTGTAGCGACACACCATTGGGGTTCCTAATCGTTGGATGTAGTTGCTCCGTAGAATTTTTATATCTATAGCGTGATATCATGAGCACCACTAGTTTTACTTATAACTTTTTGCATACATTTTGAGGTTAGATGACCAACGTGTCTTGGGAATTTTTTTTTAAAAAACGTATAACTACCTATCTATATGTTTTCAGAGTTTTTCCTATGTTTAATGTGTAATCCTATTCAATGATGTGAATGTTTTCTTTACCTATGTCGCAAATTTCTATCTAAAACTTGATTATCTAATGAATCAGTTAAAGTGTTCATATTTCTGGAAATGTGTTGATATTGAATGAAATCAAAATGTCTCTCCAAAATCGAACTCTAAGGAACAATCTAAGAAGTGTTGGATTTCTAACAGTATAAATACTAGTAAGTTGTAGTACCATAAGTTGTGAGTGTAACCTGATGACTATAAGGTTAATACCAAATGAAATGGCATTAGATAGAAGTTCAATCAATGCACTATACTCAGGGATATTATTCGTCGATATACTGATACAAATCCCTTTAAAACTCACTAACCTGCCGTTTGGAGCGAAAATGGCCCACGCTGCAGAGGATAGATTTTGTGTACTGTGACTAGCACCATCAGCATATCCAACAAATGGTTCTAAAGATTCAGACATTTGCGATAAAATGTAAAGAGAATTACTAACATCAAGAAAACTCTAAAGAAAAAATTAAGATAGTGAATGCAAATCAACAGCATATAAACAATATAATACAAAAAATTACCATGCTCATGATTAAGCATAGTGATGTTTAAGATACAACCCATTTCTAGGCTATGCCAATGGAATCCCATCGTAATCAACTAAATCGTAGGCACCTTTAGCAAGAACTCTTTTGACAATGTAGGGGCCATGCCATAACGGCTTGAATTTCCATGTACCTAATATATCATCTTCCTGGTCATAAAGAAGGACCAAGTCGCCCTCTGAGTAGATGTGAGGCTGGACATTTTTTTCGTATTGTGCCTTTATATGTCTCTTATGCACTTCATTGGCCAATTGGGCTTCACGACGCATTTCATCTAGATGGATGAGGTTAAGGAGACGCGCTTCTTCTTCAGAGGTGTCCAGTAACAAGTCTATCATGAGTTTTAATGATGGTATTTCGCATTGGATTGGTAAGATAGCCTCCAGACCATACACCAATTGAAAAGGAGTAAATCTGGTCTCATTTCTCACCAAGGTTCGATACACCCACAAGGCGAAGTACAGGATCAAGTGCCAGTTCCTTTTATGGACTCCTATCATTCGTTGAAGCATTCATTTAATAATTTTGTTAATAGCCTCAACTTGTCCATTCGATTGTGGATAATAAGGAGTAAAATTATCATGCGACAATCCTAACTTGGCTGTTAATTCAAACATCATATGGTTGCAAAAATTCTTCCCATGATCCGTAACTATAGTCTATGGGACCCCAAACCATGCAATAACATGGTTGAAGAAAAACAATGCAGTTGTTTGTCCTGTGTTGTTGAATGTAGGCATCGCTTCGGCCCATTTGGTAAAATAGTCGACCGCGACAATAATATAACCATGCCCCCCAGACGAAGGAGGGTTACAGGTCATGAAATCGATACCCCATTTCGTAAATGGTCCAGCAGAGACAATAGGATGCATTGGGGCTAGCGGTTTGCGGATTTTACGGTCATAAATATGACATGCATGACAACTTCTGACTACGAGGATACAATCTCGAAAAATAGTAGGCCAAAAGTAACCAGCGCGGAGTATCTTCTGTGCGGTAGCATAACTAGATAAATGTCCACCACAAGCCCCAGCATGGCAATCATTTAAAACCTTTTCAGCCTCCTCATGAGTGAGGCACCTCCTTAAAATGGTATCAAACCCACACGATAAATTGTATCACCGAATATCAAATAATATTTGGCTTGGTATCGAATACGTTGCTGATCAGAGCGAGAGGTATTAGGTCGAAAAGTTTGGGTTTGGAGATAAATGATGAAATCTCCATACCATGGATCAGATGATCCGATCAGAAACATAGACTCGTCTGGAATAGATGGTGCCGAAGTAGTTGCAGTACTATCACAGGGAAGGTCACAGAGAAGCTCAGCCAAAACTCAAGATTTCTTTGACTTGGATTTGATGAATTCCAAATCAAATTCCTTCAAAATGACGATCCATTTTGAATATTTCCCCCCCAGTAATTAACGTGATAATATGTAAGTCGTGGGGTTGCAATCCGAAGCTATTGTTATTTTTCAGAGCAAGATAGAATGGAAAAATCATTGGACAGATTGAATAGCTGCCAAGGTAAGCTTTTCTACGTACGAGTACTTAAATTCCGTATCATTGAGATTACGACTCAAATAATAGATCGGATTTTCAATTCCATCTTCTACTTGGACCAAAACCATAGCGATGGTCGTTTTAGCCGTGGCGATATATAGGAAATAATCATTTGAATAATTTGGAGGATACATTAATGATGCTCAGACAAGATAGTCCTTGACAACATCAAAAGAAGCTTGCGCAACTTGCTCCCAATGGAAGGGAACTCCCTTTTTCAATAATCGAGTAAATCCTTTAGCCATTTCGGTGTAGTTTGGAATGAACCTTCTCAGAAAGTTAGCCTTTCCTTGAAGTTTCTATATCTGAAGTTTAGGGCACAAGAAAATCAAGAATGGCATGTACTTTCAGTGGGTCTATTCGAATTACTTTTTTTGAGACTACGAATCCGAGCAATAAACCAGAACCAACACAAAACACACATTTGTGCGGATTGTGGCATATCTTGTAGTGTCGACAGTGTAAGAAAATGGCTCTCAAATGCATCGGGTGATCAGTCCGTTTTCATGAATGTGATGTTAAATCATCTAGATATGGTTGAATAATGTGCTTAATGTCATTGAAAGCATAATCCATTGCTCTCTGAAAAGTTTCCCCAACATTCTTTAAACCAAACGGGAGTTTTTAATATGTGAATGTGCCCCAGGGACAACTAAATGTTGTCTTATGTTGATAATATAGGCGGATATTGATTTGATTGTAGCCATAAAATCCATCCATGAAAGAAAATATTTCGCATCCAGCACAATTGTCAATAATCTGGTCGATAAAGGGTGTAGGATAGTTGTATTTTGGACAAGCTTGATTAACATCCTGATAATCGACACACATACTAATGGTTCTTTGTTTTTTCATAATAGGAACAATATTGGAAACCCACTCAGTTAGCGGAACAAGGTAAATGAAACTAGCACGCAAAAGTTTTTCAACTTCTGTTTTGATGGCAGCGGCTTTCTTCGGATGAACAGGACGAAGTTGTTGACGCACCGGTTTGACATCAGGATACATATTAATAGTGTGTTCAACTATACTAGTATCTATGCCTGGCATTTCCTCGTAAGACCAAGAGAATACTTCACGAAATTCATGAAAAAGAGAGCGATATGAATCAAGTTCTGATGGAGAACAAGATACACCGACATGAATATTTTCTACAATCCTAGGTTTAGTCGAAATATCAATAGAAATCGTTTCTTCAATATTTGATAAATTTCAGTCAGATTCAATTGCATTAATCAGAAAAGAATTCGAAAAAGAAATTTTGAATGGATGGGTGATATATTTCACTAAGATTATTTTCTTCATAATCTAGAAGGTGGGAACGATGATGATAATATTCCCATGGTTCTCCTTCTGCCATCATAGCTTCCAAAATATTTTCATCTGTCAAAAATTTTGAGGAAAATGGATCAGATGGAGTACCAAAATCTAATGAACGATCAACCCAAACACTCGGTGACGCTGATTTCGGATTTTCTACCCAAGCCAAATAGATTGATTGCTATTGTAGCTAAATGGGGCTGAGCGGTAAAATATCATCCAACGTAGAAATATCAGTTTCACCCGTAGTCTTCCTTAAGCTAGATGGAGTGGAAGAGATCAAGTAGCAGGTCTCTATTCTTGTAATTTCTGTCGACATCGTGGGCGGTTGTAATGAGAATTTTCCCATAAGACTGGAATCCTTTAAGATTCCTACACCAATGTTCTGGATTTCTAGTTGGGGTAAGTGAACATACGGAATGCTTCCAGTTACCTGCGAAGAGGAGGTAAAGAAGGATAACTGATTAATGACTATAATAGAACCTTTATGAGGAAAGGAAACCATTTTAAAATATGTAGAAACAATTGCAGTCATCGCATATACCCATGGTCTTCTAAGTAAAATATTATAGTCAAGGGGTCCTTCAAAAACCTCAACATCAATACTTATTGTTTTTCCCCCTAATTCAACTTGCAGGTTATTGATAATACCACAAGGTTTATATGTTCTTCCATAAAAATCCTTCAACGTTGTTGATGATTGTGATAATCGCGGCGAGCCAAGTGATTTCCCAGCAGTTTAGAGACATAATACACATAGATGCTCCCTCATCAATAATAGTGCGATGAACAAGGTGATTGAGAACATTTACTTGGATGGAGAATGCCAATTATGCTGGTAATTGTGGCACATAGCCCGTATGATTAAAGACGACAAGATTAGAATCAATTGGATTAATTCCACCAATGGCCGACAATAAAGCCTATTTCTGGGAGGGACAATTTTTTAATACCTCAAGAGAAGACATAGCTGAAGGGGATTGAGCCAAATCTTCAAATATGTTATAATTTTGTGCAGCTCTTGCTTGAGGATTATATGTCGATTTATGAATTACTTCCTTCGGTGGCTTAATTGTTAATTCAAGAATAACTAGAGGTGGTACCAATTTAGAAGATGAATTCATTGTCAAGGTAGTAGTTTGATCAGCCAGACTACCATATTCTTTATTCCGCATCGACACCAAAATATCTTGTGAAGGTTTTGTACTGGATAACATTAACACTTGGGAACTAGGAGCTGGATCCGTAGCAACCATATTTGTGTCTGGATTTGGAAATGGGTCTGTCAACACAGCTGATGCATGAGAAGTCCTGATGATTTTTGAGACTTCAGCACGGTGAGGACAATCCCTAAAAAAATGTTCCTCGTTACAGATTATGCATGGATAACGAGGTTTTCGTGGTCCTGACGGTTGATCAGATGATCGTTCCTGCGGGGTAGAAGTTTGCTTTTTCTTTTATTTCCCCTTTTTCTTACTTCCTAGTTGCTTGTCACTTTTTCCTTTGCCAAATGAGTCGGTATTGATTTCGGAAGGAGGATCAGGATCAGATGTAGTAGTGTTGTGTGTATTTACAATGCCTATCAAGCTGTCTCTAGCATGAGAGTCCTTTATTTGAGGAGGAACATTGAAATTATATCATGGCACATTTGGTATTTTCTCATAGAGCGTGCCAGACTGAGTATAAATCAAGTCTAAATACTTGGCATGAGTGATGACTTGCTCTTCTGTGATGACGCCACCTTTAGCCACATCCTTTGTTATAGATGGTAATAAGGATTTGATTAACCATTCAACAAGGAGATGATCGGGAACAAATGTCTTAACCATTCGGTGACGATGACGCCACTCATGAATATGATCTAAAATGTGAGCAGCATTGCTCTTTTTGAAGTTGGTCAAGAGTTCCGTTCCAGTTTTGTATCTGATCGGTAGCTGGAAATGGGTCAAAAATACAGTAGCTAAAGCATTGAAATTGTCAAATGAAGCTCTAGGTAATTCAATGTACCATTTAGCTGCCGGACCTATGAGTGTTCTCTCGAAAAGACGTAATCGAACAGAATCATCATTTAGGAATTTGATGAACACCATAAATGATAAGTCATAACATGAGTTGATGGGTCTTCTCCAGGGCTTCCATTGAATTTAGGAATTTCGGAGGGTAATTTATGTGGTATCAGCAGCCACCAAGGAGCATAATTTATAGGGTCATTATTTAACCGGTTTAAATCTGGTAATTCCAAAGTTGCAACAAAAGGAAATTGTATATTAAGGTCAGGTTGAGCATAGCCAGGATAAGATGGAATTACTTGGGCAATAGGTCTTTGAGCACCAGCATATGGGATTTTTTGCTGGTAACCCAAATAGGGGTTGTTTTGCATGGAAAAAGCTTGAGATTTTTGTTGACCAAAACCTGGATATGTTACTTTTTGAAATGAAGTTTTCGGAATTTGTGCTTGTGGCTGCCAAGGGGTCTGTCCACCAAGATTATAACCCAAATTTGTATAAGTTGGATTTTGTTGATATGTATAACCATATTGTGTTTATGACATCCCATAAAATGGTGGACCAGCTTGTGAATAAATGATTCTTGATGCAGGTTGTTGTAAATTAACCAAAGGATTTTGAGTTTGTGCACCCAAAATTTGATGATATTGAGTTGAAGAACTCGCCTGATAAAGTTGATGTACAAGATTTTGATTCTGCAACAGGGGTATAGATGTATTAACAAGTGGTATTGAAGTGGGTGTAACGGGTTGAATTGGTTCATACGATTGGACAACCATTTGTGGTTGGATAGGCACAGTGGGATGCCATTCAAAAACATTTAAATCAACATTAGTCTGAAAAAATGTGACTAATTACTGTCATATTGGGTAACCATAGGTTTCCCCCCAGCATAAGGAGGATAATAAGATGGAAAATATTGTTCACCGAATTTTGGGAGTCCAGTTGATATGGTATTTAAAGGATTTGACCCATAATGACCAGCTTGATATTTCCCTGATGATGGATTTAATGAATCAAGTCATTTAGTACTAACTATAGGACTACCAGTTAAAACACCAGAAGATGACATTGGAAAAGACCATGAATGTGAAGGTGCACCAGAGAAAGTGCCAGATAGTGATTTGTAACCTGTTGGGACCGATGGGTCACCATGCAAATGTGACTCTGGTGATGTTGTGAACATTAACAGAGTAGTGAGGGTAGGAGCTGACGTAATTGGAACAGCAGACCCAACCGAAGATGTTGGTTCAGACATGGTAGTTTGACCAAGTGTATACTCTCCAAAATAAACGGATGATTGAATGGAAATGGGATCAACAAAAGCAGATGGAAAAGATTGAGGAAATGACTGGTACAGGTAAAGGTCTCCCCCAAAATGGGCTTGACTTAAAGGTGTATCAGGTTGAGGGATTTCTTCAATTGAAATTAAACCAGGAGGAAGAACTTCACCGTCAGGCCCAAAATATATTTCAGACGGTTAACTGTGTGATATAGGAGTTTCAATGGTTACAAATGTTTGTGGGATGACCAAGGTAGGAACAAATTTTGGTTGTTTAAGATTCAGATTTTCTGGCAAAGAAGTGACAGGATCTGGATCAATTTGTGATTGAACAACGTCAGGTCCTGGAGGTATGGTCTTAGTGACTGAATGGATCGTGACCACTGGTAACTTTGAAGGCTCTGTTTCAACAACAGTAAATGAACCAAGATGTGTGGAAACAATTTGAGCTAGCTCTCATTTGGATGGTGATGTTTTGCTAGAGGTACAAATTGTACTTGATTCGGAAAATCGTGATCGCCTTCGTCCAATAGAAATAACTTATGGTCGTAAAGGTGGTTTCAAAGATAATATACACGAACGACGGGGGGTAGGATTGTTTTCTTCCACGATTACTTATTTATTTTATACAAAAACAAATAAACAAAAAGAAGGTAATGCTAGGCAAAAGGTTTACCAGGAAACTATGAACTGCAAAATACCTCTTGGCAAACCAAGAAGTACAGGTAGGTAATCTCCCTGAATGTTGTGTTTGGTGTATCACAATTTCAAGGCGGCCGACTCAGTTCACTATGGATGGATAGCACCTAAAATTTTTCCTCGCAAATATACCCAAAAGTGCGTGGAGGCCCAAGTCCGTATTAGCACTGTCTGATGCGAAACCACACAGTGAGAGCACCCCTTTATACTTATCCTACTATAACACTGCCCTATATACTCGAGAGTACATGGACAAGCTACGATATACTTACGTACGTAGAGTGAGGTATCACACTCGGAATGTATCGTAGACAAGTTAACGATAGCTGCTATGTTTTACGATGCCGGAACACATCTCTAGCCTAGACCTCTAAATGTTATCGTTAATGTTCCAAAGTTTTGTTAAGTAAATTGAGATTTATTTTATGTTGATATTGCTTAACAGTTTTCCTTTCAGGTTCACCATGATGATGTATATGAAATTCCTAAAATGCAAGCTAAGAATGATAAACAAACTTTCACTTTCAGCTTTTTCAATGAAAGACCTAGCTATTAAGGGAAGAGAGCAAGTAATTTGAGAGAGAAAAAATCAATGAACAAAACAAATTGATGAATCTCAAACCAAATGCAGATTTCCTAATGTTCCTTTTGCAAAAAACACACAATCCTACATGAAAATGCAAGTTTTTCTTTTCAGTTTCCTTAATGTTATGAATGTAGAAAGAAAACTAGGTGCACTAGATCAATAATAGAAATGATTTTTACTTTAGAGAAATGAAGAATACAAACAACAATTTCTCTTTTCAAGGAAAAACGAAGATTTCGACAACATTTTCTCCTATCAAGGAAATGAAGATTCTACGACAATTTCCTATTTCGAAAGCAAATGATTCTTAGTGCGACCATAAAAAGTACTTTGAAATAAACTTGTCAATGATAATGAAAAACTTTTTAAAACAACATTGAACAAATTTCCAGTCAAAGGAAAAGAAATATATAGAGTTACTGGTCAAATAGAGCATTAAACTTTTCAGAACAAGTCAGCAAACAAAACTGAAGCAAAATACAAAGTCAGATTCAAGGGGATTTGTTCCTTTCAGGAGCCAACGCAGTCTCCAAAGGGAGACGGTGCTCTGCAACGCAGGTTGACAAGGGAGACAGTGCTCTACAAAGCATTGTGCCCTGACCAAGGGTGCGTTGAATGTTGTAAACAAATAAAAAGATACTTTTTGGCTCACTAACTTTGCATATTAATGTCTGAAAAAATCTAATCTTTATGTGAAATAATTAGTGGGTGGATTTAGAAGCAGATCAGAGACTAAAACACCAAGATTCAAGAGAAATTCTCCCGAGTATGGTCGCCAGTTTGTTGGGCCAGAATTGTAATCTATGGATAAACTATACTTCCCTAGACTGGTGTCTAGTCTAGAACAATAGGTGAAAGCTGCACTACCCTTTTTCCTAACTCAAAACAGATATACAGAGAGGATTGGATGCTTACTTGTTTCAGTCGCTTCCAAATGACTCCTTTCTGTCACTTCCACTACAGCCTCAACTTCAAGCGGTTTCAAATAGCTGAATGATTCCTGCAAGAAAGAGCACTGAAATAGAAGAAGATACAATAATCTAGATATCTATTAAAGTTAATTAGCCAAATCAGTTAAGCATAAACTACATTCATCAACAAAGATTTTGCAACATGGAAAATCAAAGTAAACATGGATGCATGTAGGGAAAAACAAGAAGTACTCTTTATTGATGATAGAAGGAGAAGTTACAACCTAATGAATGATTCATCGTGACCTTCGAATAGAGTTCCTTTGTCTCATCACAGAAAGATTCTCTCCACCAGCAGCTCCACAAATCAAACTCTCTATTGAAAATTCTCCAGCATTTCTCTAAATCTTCCCCCTTGAACACTTATCTTTGTGTTCAATTTATAGATGAACTGTAGGTAGTTTTGTAATCAATAACATTCCAAAAATATTCAATACATGTTTCCATTCATGAAGATGTCAAATGGACACTTGGATCCAAAGCATGACACATGTGAACCCTTCTAGAAGACATTGACCAAGTGGAGATTCTGGAACAATGAGAATTTCACTCCCAATGTGATCAACACACCTTTGAATGTCGGGAAGTGCTTTGCAGAGCAACCTTGAATGGGGCTACCTGCATATGCAACGCACTTAGGCCCCTTAGAGCCTGCATTGGTGAGCTCCCACATGTTTAATAATAAGCTTCAAACCATGGAAAAGCCTTTCTTTGATGAAAGTCTTGTTTGATTCATGAATGTTTTCTGTCTTAGAGAATATAGCAACTGAGATGATAGGGAATGATAGACCCTTTGATCATCAGTCCTGGAGATGTTTCCCAATTAACTAGGTCATTGGGAATGGTGCCAAAATTGACCTATAACACCTTGTGCATGTTTGGGTGGCCCGTTTGCCGTTTTCTCCCTTGTGGCATCATTCGTTCAGGCGCGCCATGTCGCGCCGTGTGAGGTCGCCCGACCGGGCGTGTTCAGTTCGGGTCATTTTGTTTGAGGGCGTTTGTATCAGTTTTGCTAAGTTGTGACCACCCGGGTGCCTTGTACATGTTCGGGCGGCCCGTTTGTTGTTTTCTCCCTTGTGGCATATTCATTCAGTCAGGTGCGTCGTGTCGTGCCGTGTGAGGTCGCTCGACCGGGCGCATTCGGGTCGGGCCGTTTCGTACTTCGAGGGTGCTCGTATCAGTTTTTCTAAGTTGTGACCACCCAGGTGCCTTGTGGACGTTCAGGCGGCCCATTTTCGATTCGATCCCTTGTGGAATCGTTCGGTCGGGCACGCCGTAACGCGCCGTGCGAGGTCGCCTGACTGGGCGCGTTCGGTTTGGGTTGTTTTGTTCGAAGGCGCCCATATCAGTTTTTCTAAGTTGTGACCACCCGAGTGCCTTGTGCACGTTTGGGTAGCCTATTTTCTGTTTGCTCCCTTGTGGCATATTCGTTCGGTCGGGCATGCCCATTAAACCCTAATTCCCAACCCCTAACCCATTTGACCCCACCATAAACCTCTAAACCCCTAAACCCTAAACCTCTAATCCCTTAACCACTAACCCATTTAACCCCCAAAACCCTTAAACCCCTAACCCATTTAACCCCTAAACCCTAAACCTCTAAACCCTTAACCCCTAACCCCTTAAACCATATTTCCCAACCAGCCTAACCCATTTAACCCCCCACCCTAACCCTTAACACCAAAAATACTTAACTACTAAACCCCCTAAGCCTCTAAACCCCTATAACCCATTTAAACCCCTAAACCCTAAACCTCTAACCCATTAACCCCTTAACCCCTAACCCCTAGCTAAAATCCTTAACTACTAAATCCCCCAAGCCCCTAAACCTCTAAATGCGCACCTAACCCATTTAACCCCCTAAACCCTAGACCTTCAACCCTTAACCCCTAACCCCTTAAACAATAATTCCCAACCCCCAACCCATTTAACCCCCTAAACCCTAGCCCCATTAACCCGTAACGACCCCTAACCCCTAAAATCCTTAACTAATAAATCCACTAAACCCCCTAAACCTCTAAAACCCTAACACATTTAACCCCCTAAACCCTAGCCCACACGTAACCCTTAACGACCCCC
The DNA here is from genome assembly GCA_034641835.2 of Pinus albicaulis. Classification (NCBI taxonomy): domain Eukaryota; kingdom Viridiplantae; phylum Streptophyta; class Pinopsida; order Pinales; family Pinaceae; genus Pinus; species Pinus albicaulis. The sequence goes on from CM076584.1 coordinate 1,408,195,037, forward strand.
TAACCCCTAAAATCCTTAACTGCTAAATCCACTAACCCCCTAAACCTCTAAAACCCTAACCCATTTAACCCCATAAACCCCAAACATCTAACCCCTAAACCCCTTGATCTGCTAGGGGCTAGTTACCTTGATATTAATGGCGGTGTATTCATACTCCTTCTGAATAACCAATAAAGGGCCAAGGAAATTGACCAATATGTTGTCAAGTTTTATCTTATCCATCTCTGGGGTAAGCTACTTTTCGGCTAACTCCACTGCTTTTGATCTCAATTTTTCCAATTTCTTCCTTCTCTCATATGATACCTGAGCCTTTTCCTTTCTCTTCCCTTCTAATTCTGTAACAGTGTCATAGTGATGCCAGCCAACTTCTTTGGAAAACCTACCTAGCAGACAATACTTGTGACCTGGCTAAAGCCTCGACACTTTTAGAGCATCTGGAATGACTTCTCTCTTCCCCAATCTCCCTCCCTCTCTCTCTCTCTCTCTCTCACTACCCTCCAATCCTCTCACGGCTATATCCCTCCCTCTATCCTTCTTTCTACCCCCCTTCCACCTTTGTGTCACTATCTCCCTCTCTTACCCTTCTCTACCTCTCTCACTCTTCTCCCCCTCTCTCTCTCAGCTGATCCATTCCTTCTCTCCCCCCTCCTTCAGTTTATCTCCATCTCTCCCTTGTGACTCCCCTTATCTCGCCACCTCTATCAATCTATGTCTTTATAATTATTCCTTCTCATATATATCTAGATTTAATATACATAATGACATATTGGGACCTATGATTGGGTTAATTCTGCCTTGTTGGCAAGGTTAAAATGTGCACAAACAGAGACCAATGAAACTATCATCTTAACCCCTAACCCATTTAACCCCCTAAACCTCTAGTAAAACCCTAACCCATTTAACCCCTAAACCATAAACCTCTAAACCCTTAACCCCTAACCCCTTAACCCTTAACCCTTAACGCATTTAACCCCCTAAACCCCTAGTAAACCCCCAACCCATATAACCCCCTAAACCCTAAACCTATAAACCCTTAAACCCTAAACCATTAGACCCTTAACCCAGATAACCCCTTAAACCATAAACCTATAAACTCTTAACCCCTAAAACCTAACCCCATTAGCCCCTAAATTCTAACCCCTAAAATCCTTAACTACTAAATCCCCTAACCCCCTAAACCCCTAACCCATTTTACCCCCTAAACCCTAAACCTATAACCCCTTAACCCCTAACCCATTTAACCCCCTAAAACCTAAACCTATAACCCCTTAACCCCTAACCCATTTAACCCTCTAAATCCTAAACCTATAACCCCTTAACCCCTATCCCATTTAACCCCCTAAACCCTGAACCTCTAAACCCCTAACCCCTAACCCCCAATCCTCGGCTAAGCCCTCCAAATTTGAATTAGCTTTTAAGAAGTAATTTTTTTCTTACTTCTATCTAAATCACTATATAATCAGATCATGAATGTGAGAAGGCTTCTGGTTGTAAGCATGGTTGTGGTATGTTGATGTTCAGACGAAAACTACAACTTGTAGCCCTTGATCTACTAGGGGTCAGTTACCTTGATATTAACGGTGGTGTATTCATACTCCTTTTGAATAACCAATAAAGGGTCAAGGAAATTGACCAATATGTTTTCAATTTTTATCTTATCCATCTCTGGGGAAAGCTGCTTTTTGGCTAACTCCACTGCTTTTGATCTCAATTTTACCAATTGCTTCCTTTTCTCATATGATACCTGAGCCTTTGTCTTTCTCTTCCCTTATAATTCCGTAATAGTGTCATAGTGATGCCAACCAACTTCTTTGGAAAGCATTCCTAGCACACAATACTAGGTTATGAGGGTATCATGTGTTTGTGGGTAATGCCATAATCACCATGTTTTTGTAGACTAATTAGTAAATTTTAATTAAATTTACTAATTCATAATTAATCAATTGATACATGATTAAAGACCCCTAATTAATCAATTGATATCATTAATATATGATTAATTATAATTAATCAATTGATAGCATTAATACATGATTACATATCCCTAGCTTGGCCTATTTTTTTAAATTCCAACAAATTAGCCTAATTACCTTACCCATGTGCCCTATTCCACCTATTCAAATTTTCTTAATCGACCTATTCAATTTTTTTTTCCCTCTCCGCTTGTTTGACCTTTATGCCTTCTTTCCCAGATTCCATTATGCCCTATGATGCTTGCTTTTTTCCAGATTCTTGCAGAAGTATGGACGCTCTAAAATCCTAAAGTAGCCACAGTCCATTAACGACTCGAAAGCCATAGTATTTGGTGGAGATATTTCGAGTTTTGCCAATGTTTAGAAATATGTGGGAGATCTGAAAAGAAATCGATCGTGGAAGAATGCTTTCTTCTTCTTGAAGAATTAGATTGGTATTTCCCTTGTTTTACCTCATTTAATTTCGCTATTTTCTTCTATGCTATCTTGGTTATGAGATATAGATGGTTGTAGGTCTGAAATAGATTAAATTTATCATGGAAACATTGTACACAACCTGGTTCTCATGAACTCTGAGCATGGAAAAATACTCTTTTTAAAATATTGATTTAGCATTTGTTTTGAGTGGCAGCAGTAGAAGATACATGAAATTTTACATTTATCAGAGGCTCTTTGTCTTCATCACTATGTAATGGGGTGGCTGACATTTCTGTCTCCCCTTTTGTATTCTGGAAACTCTTATTGGGCTTTACTGGTAGATCATGATCTGCACTTGTAAGCTCCTTGGCTCTTTGGGCTTGCAGAATCCAATCTGTTTGAAGTAGAACGTACAACATAAGCATGACACAAGATGCTTGAGATGCCAGTAGTCTGAGCTAGAGGCCCTCAAAATAAAAATTGAATACGAAACCCATGAGAATAGCAACTGGCATGCCAAAAAATTAGGAGCCGAGATTGATGTTTGCACCGGTGGTAGGATGGGTTGTTCCCCTGTGAACACCACACCCTATTGTTTGTGGGCAGTTTCCAAGCTCACAGAGGCCTATGATGGGCAATGCCAAAGATGTTAGGGTAATGATTTCTTGGTCGTCTGTAAACATTCTGGCCCACCTATGATGCATGGTGGTGGTGAAAGTAATGGCTAGGAATCCCAGTACAACAGCCATAGAAAGTGCTACAATCATGGCCCTCCGTGCTTTTCCAGGCCTGTTGGCACCTAGCTCGTTTCCTACTCTATTCAAAGCCCAAAATCTCAATGATGAGGGTAATATGTACACAAGAGAGGTTTTCTAGATGAGAATTCCCATGGAGGCAACAATTGCTTTAGGATTTACAAGAAGCCCACACAAAATAATCATGAACTCGTACCACCACCACTCCAGACAAATAGAAACACAACTCGGGATGGCCAGACTGAGAAATGACCTCCATCATTTCAAACATTATTTGGAAAGCCCCTCCCAAGATTTCTTGTATACCCCTGAGAACCACAAGTATAAGGCCAACCAAGAATTTTAGTGTAACTACCAAAAATCTGTCCTGGTTTTATCCAAGGATAAATATTTATATTACGAGTGTATAATTAAAGTTCATGAATAGAACTAAGCCCCTTAAAGTGATTGTCTCATCAAACTATATAAGTCAATATTTTGTTGAACTCTGAGATGTTCCATAGTCATTCAAATAGAGAGAATTTTCTATGATAATATATGCTTTTAAAGGGAGCTATTCTAGGTAACTGAGTATGTTAACCTCAAACTGAAAGTTGTTTTATTTTTCCATTGTGTGTTTGAAAATTATGTATGTTCGCATGCTGCTGACTCCTGAGTGCCTTTCAAAAGGAATATCTAATGGGAACACAAAATGTCAGAGTTATAGTTAATATTAAATACTAAATACACATTCTTATCTTGAAAATCAATTGGAAACACCAGTAAAAAGACGCTATATAGAGGCAGTAAGTTAGGAACCATGGATGCATATTACAAAAAAATTTAGCCAGCTAAATACTGGAAATAATATATTCCTTAAAATTTTGGCTATGTAGGATGATTATTCATATTTTGTTTCCAGTTATCTATTTAAAGAAAGCTTGTTCCTGGAGGTAAGTAAATAAAATAAATGGATGATAAGGACTTACAATTTTTGAGGTTCCAACTAAAGCTGCATTTAAATTCTCCACTATTAATCTTTTCTCTAGCATGAGTCTCGGTTTCTGCTGCATTATATTATTATAACTGATGTTGTATGTAAAGGTCCTGATTGGAGTTCCTGGTCATTCCTTAGGTGCTTATATGCCCCTTTGCTGAACCATCTATAGTACTTCAGAGTATTATGGAATCTTGCAGTTCTCTTGGAGCAATAATTAACAGTCCAGATAGAGAGAGAAGGTTGTTAAATTATAGTCAAGTTGGGAAGGCTCTAGACTATACTACTACCCTAGATGAAACAGTGAGTTTAAGTGTTCCTACTCTATTTGGGTTCAGTGTTCCTAAGCTTGTTTTACAAGTCCTCACGGCAGAAATGATTCTCAAAGCTAGCAGGCCTCTAGTGACTGAGTTAGTCACTCATAAAGAAATATATTTTAATATGTATAACAAGGCTCTTCGGATCCCTCGCTTGACTCCTGTTTATGACGCATCACAACAACCCACATTATCACATAGAGCTCAAATAGGAGTTGTTCACCCGAGCTTAGTTGTTCAAGGACATTGGAATGATTGTGGTATATCTCGCACTACTGGGGGAACACCATCATTATCAAGAGACAATTTACTTGATACAGGATGCTTACAGCCGAGTGCTTGGGATAATTCTTGGCAAACAAGGCAGGGAGAGTCAACTACATGTGATTCAATCAGGCCTAGAGATTTTCCTTCCCAAGATGACACACGCTACTTGTTTGAGCCACTATTTATTTTAGCAGAGCCTGGTTCCTTGGATAACATTGTTTCTAACCCTGTGACTAGTGTTGCTACTCCAGATTCAATGAGAACCATAGCTGATGATGCAATTGGGAGTACTCATCCTTCAAATTCAATTGGACCAGGAGATATTGGCTCAAGCACTGCTGCAGAAGGATTGGAATTTGACTATTTAGGGCCTGGGAACCAGAAGGCACCGAGTCTCCATTATTGTTATGGTTGGACTGAAGATTGGAAATGGCTTGTTTGTGTGTGGATAGATGCTTGTGGAGAACTACTGGATGTCCATATATTTCCATTTGTTGGGGTCAGTGGGCGGCAGGATACTAAAGGCCTTGAAAGTATTTTTATTCAGGTTTTGCAGTAAGGATGCCAATATTTATCAATTACTCCTGATGTAGGTGGTTGTAGACCAAGGAATATTGTAATTGCACATATTGGATGCTTTTATGAACTTGAATGCCAAGGTGTGCATGTTTTTCTTTGACTGTCCTATGAATATATGTTGTCCCTACCAAATTTGTTTTTGTGTTGCCATATTTTTAGAAGTTGGAAAATATTAGTAGTCATGGTCATACTGGTAAACGTCCTAACAAATATTGGGGATGGAGGGTGTAGAATGGCATAAATAAATTTTTGCAGTAGGTGGGAATGAAGTTAAAAAATGGCCTGTACAGCTACAACGATTTTCCCTTGATGTTACCTCAGCAAGTGGCGGTGGTAGTACACTTCAGGAGTAGGAAATCAATATAATCCAATATAGTTCTTTGACTTCTCCCAATCCATCATCTTCTTCTTACAGTTCACATTCAAATTCATCTAGTTTCATTAAAGGCAACCTTGGGCAAGTGAACACAAGAAAACAGACAATGCCTGGAAATTTACAAGACATACTAAAGGGTGCTTTTCAGTGGGTCCAGAACATTAGTCTAGTTGGCTTCTGTATAGACCACTCTCTGTAGCTAGTTTGACCAGTCGAGATGGATTCATTAGGTATTCTTCCCTTTATATGTTTACTTTTGCTGTTAATTTATATCATGTTCTTTTAAATGTTATGCTATATATAGTTGGAGAATGTCATTCATGCTTTCCACAAATGTAAATAAAATGATTATGCCTCTTTTTATATGTTTAATTGCAAACGAATTCTAACTCAACTCTCTGGTTTGTTGCTAAATTGAAGGATATGTTGTATTAAATATATATCATGCCTATCGGGTGTGTTTGGACAAGTAAACCTTCAGAATGAAGTTTGTCTCACTTTAAGTCAATTCCAAATTTTGACTCTTATGTTTTATATGGAAAGAAAATGCATTGTACTTTCCTGATTAGGATAACCTTAATTGTTATGCTTTCTTGTATGTATTTGTATTAAATTTGAATATTATATTTTCTGTTTTCTTGGTAAATTGAAGTACACGTCTCTTTTAAATAATTTTCTCAGCTGCAGGATGTGTCTGTACATTAGTTTTTACAAGTTGGTTTCTGACTACCTGCAGGTGCAACTCAAGGTGCTTCTTTGGGAATATCAAACTATATGGAAGGTTTAAAATCAATAAATTCACTTACATCAACAACAATTTCAAACTTGTTTGTTCCTTCACATGGTCTCCGTTTTATCCCTCCCATACCCCTAAAGTTTCCTACATGCCTTACATCTGATTCTCCACCATTGGCACACTTATTACATAGCAAAGGATTTGCGTACCCTTTTGCTACTAGTTTTTTAGTATCCAAACCAACTCCCTCCATCAGGAGAGATTCCATGCAACGTATTGCCAAAGATGAGTGGCCATCGACTCTTATGGTGAGCTTAGTAGATTATTATGGGGGAACATGTACTGTATCAATTGACCAACAAGGATCTGTTACATCTGAAACTACAAGGAAAGGTAAGAAAAACCATTTACCAATTGTAGAAGGAAAGGGCTGTCAAGCTGAGGCTCATCAGATTTTGGAGTTTGTAGTAGCAGAACTGCATGCACTTTCATGGTTAGACTGGCGTACTACTCTACCATTTCACTATGATATGGTTCACCGATTACGAAGACTTCTCCATTATGCTGATAAGGATTTTGGGATGTCTGGAGTGTAGCCAAAACATCGTGTTTAATTATTGGATTTTGATCTATAGAGTATGCCTATAGCATATGTTGTCGTCTTATGCTTATGTTTTCTATACCCAAGCGGTGCTCAAATCGGCAATTGGCATTGAGGGGAATATTTGAAAAATGCTAAGATACAAAGAAAGCCTTGTCAAGCTCATGGTGACAGCTCAAAGTGTTATAAAAGTGAATTTTTTCTACATAATGTTGTGGTCTAATTTTTCCATTGGTTGGTTGTACCTAAACAATAAAAGCTGTCATTTTTTTGGTTCATAATCTTGGAGTTTTGGGTGCTGGAATTCAAACAATCTGACATCAACCTTATAGTGCGAGATTGCATTGGTGTTCTAGGGTACCACTCTTTCCATATAAATTAAAATATTTGTACCAATCTGTATCATTTTATCAATCCTTTGGATATGCCTATTTGTAACTGTAAATGTGGCAAGAACCTTCTCAGGGGACTATTTATATGACCGAAAGTGAATACTACAGAAATTTGTAATAGGTCTACAGTGTTGTACATTAGAATCTTTGAGCTTGTAGAGGAAATGAAAATGGGTTTCTTAGCCATAATATTATTCCATAGAGGAATGTTCTAACTCAACATCACAATGACATGGAAAACTGTTTCTTTATGACCTTTTCGGTAGTGCATTATTCTTTTGGTCTGCAAGGTTACCTCCTACATGATTTCCACAATCTCTCTAATTAGAGAAATTTTCTTTTAAATCCTCTATTTGATATTATAATGTGAATTTTATGGAAGGGAGGTAACTTAAACATGGTTATCTGTACACGCCTTCTCTATAATTAATCCTCAAGATTATTTAAGAAATTTATATTTTTCATTTCAAGAGTATGTGGGGATGCTCCTGTCAATGTATAATAGGTATGAATGATTAATTATCAAATATATCATAAACTAATACCAAATCATATATTCGTTTATGTAAACCATATGTTTGATACAGTTGCCAGCACAGTAACAGAACTTGGTTGAATTGGCCCTCTGCTGAAACTTGGCCGAACTTTTCTCAAATTTGGATTTATTGGTACAGAAACTCTATCCATCCATATGATATAATTATATTCACTGAAAGTGTATTAAGATTTTTATTAATACCATTGTAGACAGAAAAGGATTGCAGAGAGTCAATATTCAATGCAAAACACCATGTTTAATTTTTTTTTTTTTTTTTATCAAAGCGTCGGAAGAGCGACACCTTCAAAATGTTGGAAGAGCGACACCTCGAACGTCGGTATTGAAACACCTCTAGCATCAAAAGAGTGAATTCTTCACAACTTCAACTTTGGTATTGCGACACTTCGGTATTGCAACACTTCGGTAAAGCGTTGGTATTGCAACACTTCTAAAAATCGTTTGTATTGCGACACTTATGTAGATCATCGGTATTGCGACACTTCAGCAAAGTGTCAGTATTGCGACACTTCACAAGCGTCAGTATTGCAACACTTCACAAGCATCGGTATTACGACACTTTGCAAGAATCGGTATTGCAATACTTCACAAGCGTCCGTATTGCGACACTTTGCAAACGTCGGTATTGCAACACTTTGCAAAACGTCGGAAAAAGTGTCACTCTTCCGACACTTTATTGAAGCATGGGAATTGTGACGTCATGGCTAACCACATTTTTTCCAATCTAAAATTGTCGCTCATGCGACGAATATGTGTCAGAATAGTGGGAAATTGGGCCAAATTTACTAGTGAATACATGAGCAAGATGCCCACAAACTGAGTGAAGAGGTAAAGAAGCTCCAAAAAGAATTAACTCTCAAGGATCAAATATCAGATATTAAAAATTACCTATGGAATAATGTAATTGAAGCCATTCATGATGTTTTTCCATCAATTCAAGTAATGTTTTAGCATAGAGAGTTACTATTGGTAGCACAAGCAGAGATCGAAAAGACACAAGAAGAATTAGCAGATAAACTGGAACAAGCTGTTAGGTTGATCAATTTCCTCAAAAACAAGAACAAACATCAACTTGAAGAATTGAAAATAAATTACAGGACAACTGCTATCCTATAAATTAGGAAAGTAACCACCAAAATAAATTTTATGAGGCAGCTTGAAGAGAAATGTGAAGGAATGAACACTGTCGTCACTAGATTCATGGTTAAATTCACTAATTTGAGGCAAACGGGACTTCCTGATATCATGGTGATCAATGATAAGTTAATGCCTCAGAATGATTATGAAAAAATGATAAGATAACATTCCAAAGTGCAGATGAACAAGCAAATAGGCCAAGGCATACCCATAGGAAAAGTATTGTTAAAACATTTTGAAGATTTGTTTTATTTGCAGTATGAAATCAAACATTTGTTTGTCATCAAACCCACATTTGACAGGTACAATAAGGCTAATGTGAATTTTAGGAAACTCAAGAATATCAGAATTCCTAAAAATGAGGAGTGGAAAGAATTGACTGATTTTCTATGAAGAATGAAAGGAAAACAAATGAAGAAGAAAAACTCTGTTTGCTGATTTCACAGTCAAAACAGACTTTACAGCAAAAATAAGTTTTACTGAAGGTTAAAGAGTATAAGGATAAAGACTATAAGTGTTAAAGAGTATCAGCAAGAAAGAGTATCAGTGAAGGCAAGTTAAATTATGAAAATATCTAAAAGGCCAGCAGAGAGTACACATAAGCAGCCAGCTGCTTCTTATCTTAAAATAGTTTCTATTTATTTTGAATGAAATAGGACAACTTGCTAATTTGTTGAGCAAGCTCTCGCTATTATTGTTGTAAGATATTTAATTTTCCTAAGTTAATTCGTAGAAATCATCTAGGATATTTTGTAAGACATTTTATATAAATACTTCACTCTTTGAAGTATTTTTGTGTGGAATAAAATTGTTGGAGATTACGATAGATATTTTGTTGACTTGAAGGCTTTGGATTTCTATTTTGAGTAGCAGACTGGATCACCTTTTGGCATCATACTTCAGGATCCCTGTGGTAATCTATCTAGAGTGAAGTGCTCTCTTAAACTTGTCATTGTTATCTTCTTTTGTTTCATGCATACATCTGTGTTTTAATTCTAAATATGAATGTATAACTAGGAGTATTACTACAGGACATGCTAATAGCACCCTGTTTTTAACTAGTCATCATTTCTTTGTTTTCTTATGATTTCCAGTGTAGTGAATTATCAATTTCTCCCTCTCCCATTTGACCTCTATCTTCTACTTCCCTTTTCTGGATTTAAGGATTCTTAAGTGCCTTTTATCCCAATCATACCATCTCGAAAACTATTTTTCCCAAGATCTCCAAGGGTTATCTACCTTGACCTGCAGACATTTGACCTTTTAGGCCTTGATCCTAGTTCTGTTAGCTTGACTTAGACTCCATAGCCCAATGGAAAAGTAGATTCCCCTCTATCTACCTTCCAAGTGAAATTTTCCCACCAAACCCAATAAAACCAAACCAAATTTCACTTTAATAACTAGCCTAATATTCAAAACCAAAACAGAGTTAAACTTGAAAGAGAGAGCCCTCTCTAAACCTTAGGAAGGCTAGATCCTAGAGTTTGAAGTAGGTTTGTGGTTACCTCTAGCATTCTTTGACTAAAAACCAAAATACCACAACTTAAGAATTTACTGGAGTGATAACAGGATGATCCAGAATTCTTCGACACCTATGTTGAGAAATTTCCCATTGGGATGACAAGGAAATCTATCTTTTATAACCTCCCTTATTGGGAGCATATTAACATTACCCACTTATTATATCCCATGCTTATATTTAAAAATGTTTAATATTCTTTATGGATGCACATATCATAAAAAAAAAGTGACACATTGGCTGTTAGGAAAGATCTTATTACTTCAAAAACTAAAAAGAAACATTGGCCAAGAAGATTAGAAGGTACAGGATCAGAGGCAGGCATTGGTCCTCTAATTGGTATTTAAAATAAGGTGATGTCCCATGGATTTTAAAAAAATATGATCTTTATTTGGCAAAGGAAGTTATAATGGGTGTGAGGGTGCCATCTTCATATGGGTCTTCACTACGGTGTTGCTTCACCGTGGATGACCACTTGTTGGGTTTGAAATCACATGACCATTTGAATATTCTAAGAGTACGTATAATTTCAAAAGAATGATTTTTTTTTTAATTAATAAATTTTATCCTATGCATGGATCATAAAACATAACTAATTTTGTATATTATTACATGTGTTTATAACTTTGCAGCGTCATTTTCCTTTGTTCGTGCATGGGTGTGTGAAGCATGACTTCCCCCAAGACCTAGGACATGCCATATATAAATTATGTGCATTTGTACATTGGACCATGTCAAAGGAGATTCATGTGGTTAACATTCCACGATGACGTCAAGAGATAGTTGAGATTGTTTGTATGTTTCAGAAGTAATTGCCAACGAGTTTCATGGACTTGCAGGTTCATCTTCTAATCCACCTAGTAGATGATGCTGAATTAGTTGGGGTGGTTTCTTGTCGTTGGATGTTGTTCTTAGAGAGGTACATTAAGAAATTGAAAGGCTTATTTCGACAAACACTAGTATAAAATGATGAAATTAGTCACTAGGTGACGAAAAACGTTAGTCACTGCAATTATTTCAAGTGAATTACTACTAAATTTGAGCAATTTTAAGTGATCGAACTAAAAATGACTAACTTAAACGACTAATTTAGTCTAGGAATAAAATATACGAGTAGATAATAAGTGACCAAACTAAAAATGACTAACTTAAATGACTAATTTAGTCTAGGAATAAAATATATGACTAGATAATAAGTGACTAAACTAAAAATGACTAACTTAAATGACTAATTTAGTCTAGGATTAAAATATAGGACTAGAAAATAAGTGAAAAAATTAAAAATGATTAATTTAAATGACTATTATAGTCCAAGAATAAAAATATGACCAAATAACAAGTACAACAAGTATATGAATTAGTCATTTATGTTAGTAATTTTTAATTGTGGACACACTATTTGTTATGGATTGTTTGTGGCATTGTTACATACCATGGTTGATTATTGCACTAGATTCATAGAGAATGATTTCATTAATTCGAATTCAATGTATGTTGATTTATACATGGTCATTTGATATAAATCTAGAAGTTTACTCTAAACCCACATTATTCTATAGATACATGCATTACAAAAAATTTCACAAATTCTAATAATGCATTCACATTCTTAGAATGTGCACACACTATTATTAGAAAACCATACATACTAACAATTTTTGTGTCTCTTTAATTATATATAATAACATGCCATGGCTCCCATATCCAAGTTGAAATCCGAATATTCCTTAGAGATTATATATGGGGTTGTTTGGAGGTTAATTCATGTTCCTTGAACTCAAGAAGCTTTATTTAGGGCCTAAGGCCCTCTTTTCTCCCGCCCTCAAGATCGTAGATTCCTCAAGACCCATTCTTACAATGTAAACCATACCCATGGTGACAAATGTCCCCCATATAGGCCAAATATTCCCTATAGATGTTCAGTGTAGTAATTAGAATACTTGTTCAAGAATATTGATCATGGGAAGATTCAAATATTGCCTAAGCACCTTATGATCCTTTCTTGAACATGGTTAATGCCCCAAGTGCCATACATTGTGAAAAAAATATCCTAATGATATTAAGGCCAAACTTAAAGGCCCTAAGACCTAAATATGTCACAAAAAACCTTCAAATAGCACCCATATCACACCTAAAGGATAGATATTATATCTTATATAGAATATGTGTGGTCGTTTGAGGCCTTATTCACGTCCCTTGAACTAAATAAGTTTTGTTTAGTGACTAAAGATCTTGTTTTCCTTCCATATCCATCATAGAGGCCATAAAACCCATCCTTATTATGTAAAACATACTAGTTGTTCCCATATTTCCATTCTAATACTCTGTTCATGGACGTTAAATATGAGAAAGTCTTGTTTTGGGCATAAGACCCTTTTTCATTCCTTGTACAAGATATAAGACCTAATTCCCATATATGATGTGGAAAACCTCATAATGGAACCCTTATCCTAAATGGAGGCTTAAAATCCCTAAAAGATGATTTATATTGTTCTTTATGGTTTTTTTCATGCAATGTGAGCCAAAGAAATTTCATTTTCGGATTGAAGCCATTCTTTTCATCCCTTTGCAACGGTACAAGCCTAAGACCCATTCTTACTATGTAAAACATACCAATGCCACTAAATATCCCCCATAGATTCTTAAGATCCCCTATAGATGTTATGTGTTGTTCTTTGAGAACTACCTCCCCTAACCCTAAAATCCTTAATTGCTAAATCCCCTAACCCCCTAAACCTCTAAGCCCCCTAACCCATTTAACCCCTAAACCATAAACATCTAACCTCTTTACCCATAATTCCCAACCCCTAACCCATTTATCCCCTATACCCATAAAACCATAACCAATTTAACCCCATAAACCCTAAACCTCTAAACCCTTAACCCCTAACCCATTAAACCCTAATTCCCAACCCCTAACCCATTTAACCCCCTAAACCCTAAACCTCTAAACCCTTAAACCCTTAAACCCCTAAACCAATAACACCTAAACCCCTAATCCCTTAACCCCTAAACCATTAACGCTTAGCCCATAACCCATTAACCTCTCACCCCTAACCCCTAAAATCCTTAACTTCTAAATCCCCTAACTCGTAAGCCCCTAATCCATAATCCCTTAACCACTAACTCATTATTCACCTAACCCCTAACTGCACCTAAATCCCATAAACCATAAGTCCCCAATCCCTAATCCCTTAACCACTAACTCATTATTCCCCTAACCCCTAAATGTGCCTAAATCCCCTAACCCCTAACCCCCTAATCCATAACCCCTTAACCACCAACTCATTATTCCCCTAACCTCAATCATTAATCCCTTAACCACCAACTCATTATTCCCCTAACCCCTAAATGTGCCTAAATCCCCTAACCCCTAACCCCCCAATCCCTAACCCCTTAACCACTAACTCATTGTTCCCCTTGATCAAGTGATCATGTCCAAGAGGAAAAAATGCTCAAAATTGGAACTGCTCAGAATTGGTAATATATTGATCGACTGGATATTGTTCATCATTTCGATCCTAAATAAATGAATAGAAATCAAATCTGATGTCGGATGTAGAAGATATTCAATTTTTAAATTTCCCAGTAACCTTCAAAATATGACCTTGGAACTTAAAAAATGTCATCTTTAGAAAATCATTTTATGGAAAAAATTTCATTTTTTTAATGAAATATTAATGGCTAATCAGAGGGTGCCACATGGTCTACCTGGAGGCTACCACGTGGCCCCAGGCCAAAAGGTTCAAATGTTGTTCGAAAATTTTTGTTTGAAAAGTTCTTGGGTCAGCCCCGACCCAAGCTGAACGCATCGGGTCAGTTGGGCCCGACCCGACCCGATGGGTCACGGGTCACCCGTGAACCGAGTTTTGAACGAACCGACGTGCAAACATATGGGTGGAGATGAATGTGCATGTAGAGGTGAACAATTTAGGGTCATTCGTGAATGAAGTCATGTAGAGTTTGAATGCAACGAGTTGGTTGGGCGGAGAACGATCCGGCCCAAACGCGTTCGAGTCACTTTGTAGCGGCCCAGTTGACAGATAAACGATGGCGGATAGCTCTAGGGCTTAAGCCCGATCCCATAGGACCTTTCTGCCATGACCCAAAGGCTAATCTTTTGGCGGTTAAGGAGATCATTACATCAGTGGTTTGGGAACCTTTATGTGACCACTCGTCCGAAAGTTTAATGCAACGATTTTTCTACTGTTATGTAGCCGGCTAGCAGGAAGGGGGATCATGTGACCTTCACCCCTGAAATTAAATATGACCACTAGCAGTTACCACCTATTTGGGTTGCATTCCTATATATGCATATTTTTGCCAAAATTGGCGTCTCTAACTGTAGTCCTCCCAAATTTGGTGGAGGTTTTTTAGGCAAAACTAAACAAATGTTGTTTTGATCATAACTTTCAGGTTACTGAACCTTTTTGGATGAAATTTTAGTCAATTTCGACTATTATGAGCATTATGGAGCCATTGGAATAGGTTTTAGAGCCAAAAAAAGGTTTATTTCAGCCATTTTTACTTCAGAGAAGCTTGGAGAGCCATTAGGGCCATGGGGGAAATGGAGCTACATTGGGCTACACTTCACTATTTTAGGTGAAATAAAAGTCAATATTAGCTAATTTATACCTTCTGAATTTATTTTAATAGCTGTTTTGGACTATTTAGGCCTTTTTCTCACTGTATTACCAATTTGAGAATCATAATATATCAAGGACATGCCCATTGGGAGCCTTGGACCCAGCAGATGTAGCCGAGGAGGGGAGAACTGCCTCATCATGTTGTTGTGTGTTTATGGTGAAGTTATTTTTCTGTGTTATTCATATCAAAGTTGTTAAAAAATAAATTTAAACAACACTCCCTCACACCTAAATTCATAAATAGTTACCAAAAACACTTTGTTTTAGTTTCAAGACCATACAAACACTTTTCATACTTAATTTAATGGAAACGAATACTTTGAACAGTAATACAAATACTTTCATTTTTAGATTAGTTGGTATCAGAGCTAAGGATTTGAGCCTTATAAGCTATATTTTTTACTCAACATTTTTTTTGTGCAAAGATATAGTTGATTGTTTGCAAGTTTTGATGCTTACTAGGCTTAAACTCAAGAGAGGTGAAGGAAACTTGGTTAGTGCAGAAACTAATACAAAACCAAGATGGGTCAGATAACCACCTCCAAGAGCCATAGAAGCAGCTTCAAGCATGTCTTCAAGAGAGGGAGAAGCTCCTGAAGAGATGGATCCCAAGGAAGAAGAACATGTATTCTGGAAAGCCTTCTTGGATATGACTGAGATGGTGAGGATACTCTACCAATAAAGGAATGATAGGCTTGTTGGAGAAGGGTCTAAAAACCAGAAAGAAGGAGAGGGTTATTTAGGAGGAGAGAAGAGTTATGAAAAGTCAAAAAAAGGACATGCAGGAAATGGTGATCCACCATCCCCATCTTCATCCTCTTCCTCTACATCG
Source organism: Pinus albicaulis (assembly GCA_034641835.2). Lineage (NCBI taxonomy): Eukaryota > Viridiplantae > Streptophyta > Pinopsida > Pinales > Pinaceae > Pinus > Pinus albicaulis. The sequence goes on from CM076584.1 coordinate 1,408,211,116, forward strand.
TCTTCCTTGACTTCAGTGAATCAATCTCACAAGTCTAAAACCACTCGTAGAAGTCCATTTTTAAAGCTTGATGTCAAATTTGAATTTCCTATGTTTAATGGTGAAGTCAATGCAGAGAAACTTGACAATTGGATCAGACAGTTGGAAGTTTATTTAAGGATACAAAACCTTCATGATGACAACACCAAGATATAGTTAGCCTCGCTGAGAATGGATGGAGCAGCATTAGTATGGTGGGAAGCCAAGACCAAGGATGAAATTAAAAAACATGGTAAAATCACTTTATCATGGGCTGAATTTATTACTGCAATAAAACAGCAGTTTTATCCATTAGCTCATTTACAAAAGGCTATCATGAATTGGAAAAACTTTAGACAGCTTAAGGGACAAAATGTGCAAGACTATACCCAAGAGTTTAGGAGAAGAGCACTCTTATTAGGGGTAGAATTACTAAGTCAAGATACTTTGCTGAAATATGTAGGTGGTTTTCACAGTTACCTTAAACATATTATCCTTATGTTCAATCCTACTAGTCTAGACAAAGTTTGTGTACAAGCTACACATTTAGAGGCTAGAGGGAAAAACACTTTTGATGAGGGTAGAGACAAGCCTTTCAAAGGGAAGAAAAAAGATAAAACCTTTAAGGGAAAAGGAAAAAAGAATGCATCTATCAAACAAGAGGGTGAAAAAGTAATATATAAACATTTTTCAAGAGAGGGCCATGAAGAGAAAAATTGTTGGAAATTACATCCTGAAAAAAGAACTTAGTTTAACAAAAACAAAGGAAATAAGAAAATTGCAGCTACTACAACTACACCTCAATATTTAGGTGATGATTCAGGTGACGAAACCAAAATTGCAGCCATGTGTTTGAAAAATATGAAGGGAAAGGAAACTGAAACTAATCCAAGCACTAGTACTTCAAACTGTGATGTACAAGCTCCAAATGAGGAAGAAAGAATTGAATTGTTCCATGTGAGTGTAGTCTCAAAACATACTAAAATTGACACACTCTTTGACAGTGGGTCACAAGCAAATCTCATATTAGAAGACTTGGTCAAATAGCTTAAACTTGAGACCATTCCAAATCCAAAGCCTTATCCACTTGGGTGGATATGCAAGGATGCAAACTTACAAGTCTCACGAAAGTGCATATTGCGATTCGCCATTACTTCACACTTTATTGACATAGTTGAACTTGATGTAGTACCGCTTGATATATCAGGAATTGTTTTGTGAAGTCCTTACTTATTTAACAGGAAAGCGATCTTCCATCGCCATTAAAATAAGTATCATATCTTTAAATATGGCAAGGATTTCATTGTCAAAACACATCGCAAAAAGGAAAATATACCGATGGTAAATGTGGGACAGGTAAAAAGGCTAGTAAATTCTAGTAAGAGTTTTGTACTTCTTATGGTTAAGCCCAAGGTTGATATGAATCATGAGTCATTTGAAAATTGTGATTCCAAGCTTAAATCAGATTTATATGATGTATTTGATGCACATCATGAGATGTTTCAGGAATCGATAGGTTTACCTCCTAAAAGGGAGATTCAACATGAAATCCATTTACATCAAGATTGTCCTCTTCCTAACATCGACATGTTCCACTTTTCTATCATGGAGAATGTTGAAATCAAGAGGAAAATTAAAGAATTGTTGGAAAAAGGATTCATAATACCAAGCACTTCACCATGTCGATCACCGATAGTGTTGATTCCAAAGAAAGATGGAACTTGGCGCATGTGTGTGGACTTCAGGGCATTGAACAAGATAGCGGTAAAAAATCGTTACCCACATCGAAGGATATATGATTTGTTGGATAAGTTGAAAGATGATAAATATTTCACTAAGTTAGAATTATGTAGTAGTTATCATCAAGTTAGAATTGCAGAAAGTGACATTTGGAAGATAGCATTTAAAACCAAACAGGGATCTTTGAGTGGCTTGTTATGTCGTTTGGTTTATGCAATGCACTTGCAACTTTCATGCGGGTAATGGATGATGTATTACGTCCTTTTCTTGATGATTTAATTATTGTATACTTATATGAAATATTAATTTCGGCAAGACTAGAGAAGATCATGTCATGCATGTTAAGAAAGTACTTGATATTTTGAAGAAAAATTAGTTATTTCTTAAAATGTCAAAGTGTGTATTTGGAAAGACTTATTTGGTTTATTTGGGACACATAGTAGGAGGAGGTGCTTTGAGAATTGATCCTTCCAAAGTAGAATCCATTGTGAATTGGCCTACTCCCAAATCCATTACAGAGGTAAGAATTTTTTTGGGTGCAGCTCAGTATTGGAGGAAGTTTATTTCTAACTTCTATGCCATAATAGTTCCTATGAATGCAGTGACTAGTGTGAAGCGTGCTTTCCAACGGGGAGGCAAGCAACAGAAAGCTTTTCAGTCTTTGAAAGAGAATATTATTTTAGCTCCAGTCCTTGCATTACCGGACTTGAGACAACCATTTGAGATTCAAACAGATGCTAGTGATTACGCCATGGGCGCAGTTCTCTTACAGCATGGTAAGCCTATCGCATTTCATTCTGAGATATTTAATGGTGTTGTTGTGAATTATCCTACATATGATAAAGAGTTGTATGCATTTGTACAAAGTGTCAAAAAATGGAAACACTATTTTATGGGCAAAGAAACAATTGTTCATACCAACCATCAGCCTTTACAGTACTTGCAGTTGCAAAGTAAATTGTAGCAATCACAACATTTCAGATGGATGGGTTTCCTACAAAAATTTCACTTGGTAATAAGGTACAAGAAAGGTATTTACAATAAGGTTTTTGATATGATTTCAAGGCCTATTATTAGTGCTAGTACTTTACTTAAGAATGATTCTATTGTACAAGAGAGCTACATAGAACAATATGCATCAAATGTTGATTTTAAGGATGTGTATGCTAACTTGAGTGAAGGGAATCATGTTGAGGAGAATGATTATCATTTGCATAATAATTTGTTTTTTCATATGGGAAAGTTATGTATACCACAAGGGGAGAGACTAAGCATCATGAGAGAAGCTCATTCTTCTCATATAGCTAGACATTTCGAGGTAAGCAAAACGGTGGCACATTTATAGAGGTATTGTTATTGGCCTCGCATGGTAGATAGTGTTTCACGTTTCATTACAGGTTGTTCATTATGTGCTACAAGAAAGCCTAGAAATAGGAATTTTGGTTTATATACGCCATTGTCGGTACCTTCTAGACCATGGGAAAGTGTTTCTATGGATTTTGTTGGAGGTCTAACATTATCTAGAAAGCAACATGATTATATTTATGTAGTAGTTGATCATTTCAGCAAGATCTGTATTCTTATGCCATGTAAGAAATCTATAACTACTAAACAAACTTTTGATTTATGTTTTCAACATGTATGGGTTCATTATGGCTTGCCTACTTCTATTGTTAGTGACAGGGATTCCAGATTTGTTGGGAATTTTTGGTCCAATTTATGGAAGATGATTGACACCAAGTTGAAGAAGAGTACTGCTTTCCATCCACAAATAGATGGCCAAACAGAGGTAGTGAACATAACCATTGTACATATTTTGAGAGGTTATTTCAGCAAGCATCCCAAGCTTTGGGATAAGCATTTGCATTACATTAAACATGCTTACAACTGGGCCAAGCACTCTTCTACAAATACTTCACCTTTTGAAGCTTGCTTTGGGTATTTTCCTAAGTCACCTTTAGATTTAATTCTTGAGAAGGATGTGGCCATTGATAGGCATAGTGAAATTGACAAAGCTCGCATGTTCATTGAAAGAATTCAGCTCATACATCAACAGGTTCAAGAACAGCTTGAAAAAAGTCAAGGCAAGTTCAAGGAGAGGCATGATAAGCACAGAGTTGATCATAAGTTTCAAGAAGGGGATGAGGTATGGCTGCATATTAGTAAGGAAAGAATGGAAGGAGAAGGTAAAAATTTGAATCATATTCGTTATGGTCCATTCAAGATCCTTAAAAAAGTTGGAAATAATGCTTTTCAATTAGATTCACCTTCATACATGCAAATGTATTCCATTGTGAATGTGGAAAATTTACATTTATATGAACCTCCTTTAATTGCTGAATATGAAAGTGACTTCCAGCTGCCATCCATAGAGTATTTCTCACCATAATTTTTGGATGAGTTGAAAGAGGATGCTATCCTTGATAGAAGGACACGCACTTCAAGGAGAGGAAATGTTGATTATGTTCAGGTTGGTCTTAAAGGAAACAAACCAAGTAAGGAAAAGTGGATTGAGGTGGAAAAGGTGAGGGACCTGTACCCTCATATTCAGGTAATTTAAGGCTTTTGGGGTTCAAAAGCTTCCCAATGGGGAGGTGTGATCCGGTGATCATGTCCAAGAGGAAAAAATGCTCAAAATTGGAACTTCTCAGAATTGGTAATAAATTGATTGACTGGATAGTGTTCATCATTTCAATCCTAAATCCGTGAACGACACTCAAATATGATGTCGAATGTGGAAGATATTCAAGTTTTAAATTGCCCAGTAACCTTCAAAACAGGATCTTGGAACTTAAAAAATGTCATCTTCAGAAAATGTTTTTATGGAAAAATTTTCATTTTTTTAATGAAATATTGATGGCCAATCAAAGGGTTCCATGTGGCCTTCCCATAGGCTAGCACGTGGCCCCAGGCCAAAACGTTCAAATGATGTTTGAAAATTTTTGTTTGAAAAGTTCTTGGGTCAGCCCCGACCCGAGCTAAATGCATTGGGTCAGTCGGGCCCGACCCGACCCGATGGGTCATGAGTCACCTGTGAACGGAGTTTTGAACAAAATAACGTGCAAACATATGGGTGGAGATTAATGTGTGTGTAGAGGTGAATGAAGGTGGGGTCACTTGTGAACAAATTCATGTAGAGTTTGAACGCAACAGATCGGTCAGGTGGAGAACTACCCGACCCGAACACGTTCGGGTCACTTTGTAGCGGCCCAGTTGAAAAATAAACGGTGGTGGATAGCTCTAGGGCTTAAGCCTGATCCCATAAGACCTTTCCACCATGACCCAAAGGCTAATCTTCTGGCAGTTAAGGAGACGGTTACGACAGCGGTTTGGGAACCTTTATGTGACCACTCGTCTGAAAGTTTAATGCAGCGGTTTTTCCATGGTTATGTAGGCGGCTAGCGCGGAGGGGGATCATGTGACATCCGCCCCAAAAATTAAATTTTACCACTAGAAGTTACCACCTATTTGGGTTGCATTCCTCTAAATGCAGAGTTTTTCCAAAATTGGCATCCCTAACTGCAGTCCTCCCAAATTTGGTGGAGGTTTTTTAGGCAAAATTGGACAAATGTTGTTTTGATCATAACTTTCATGTTACTGAACCTTTTTGGACAAAATGTTAGTCAATTTCAACTATTCTGAGCATTATAGAGCCATTGGAATAGGTTTCAAAGCCAATATAGTTTACTTTCAGCCATTTTTACTTCAGTGAAACTTGGAGAGCCATCAGGGCCTTGGGGGAAATGGAGCTACATTGGGCTACACTTCACTGTTTTAGGTGAAATAAAAGTCAATATTAGCTTATATCTGCCTCCTGAATTCATTTTCATAGCTGGTTTGGCCTGTTTAGGCATTTTTCTCACTATATTACCAATTTTAGCATCATAATATATCAAGGACATGCCCATTGGGAGCCTTGGACCCAGCAAATGTAACCTAGGAGGGGTGAACTGCCTCATCATGTTGCTGTGAGTTTATGGTGAAGTTATTCTGATGTGTTATTCAGATTAAAGTTTTTAAAAAGTAAATTTAAACAACACTCCCTCACACCTAAATTCATAAACAGTTACCAAAAACACTTTGTTTTACTTTTAAGACCATACAAACACTTTGCACACTTAATGTAATGGAAATGAAGACTTTGAATAGCATTACAAATACTTTCATTTTCAGATCACCCCCTAAAACTTAAACCTCTAACCCCTAAGCCCTTATTCCCCTAACCCTAAGCCCCTAATCCCCAATCCCTTAACCACTAACTCATTATTACCCTAACCCTTATAAGAGTCCTTAAAACCTGTTGAGATTAGCCATTCCAAATGAGAGCAGGTCTAGTTGGGGCCTACGATCGGGTTAATTCCCCCTTGTTGGAAAGGTGGAATACCATGAGAAAGACCATGGGTTGCAAAAACCTTAAACCCAAAAACCTCTCCTAAATTTACTATTTTATCTCAATTTTATTTTAATTAATTAGTTGATTTCTTTAAAGACTTCTAGATAAATCACATAATTTTTTTGAGGTAAAAGCTTTTCGAACCACTCATTGTGTGGTTCATCATCAATGTTTTTAAAATAAATTTATTAAAATGAAATTGAATTGAACTTTGAAGCTTCCTTTTAAATCAATTGTTGAACTTATAAGGAATCATTACAATGGGTATGATATTAAAAATGATATTTGGAGGGAATAATATTAAAAATTATGTTTGGAAAAATGGAGGGAGGGAGTATTCATTTTTCATTTAAATTTTGAACCTTTTATGAGTTAAAATAACATTTATCCCGCCCAAAACATGTCTCTTTGTTATGGTCATCTCTCGTTTCTTTTTTACCAGCAATGAATCAACTCTCAGTTTTGGTCATCTCCCGCTCTTTTTTTACCAGCAACAAAGCATCTTTTAGTTTTTGTCATCTCCTGCTTCTTTTTTACCAGCAACGAAGCAAATCTCAGATTGAAATAGAGAGATAGGGAGTGGAAGTCGAAGCCTCTTTCCCACACGGATCTTTACTTCAACAGGTAATATGTTTCCTCTTTTGGATATAAATTCCAGTGCCCATTATTTTTTTTTCCACATTGAAGTGAAGCACTTTATATGTCCATTTATATTATCATTTCTCTGTATCTTTCTTTTGAAAAATGGTTCTGCTTTGAAATCACCCCAAGAAAATTGACCACAGTAACTGTTTGTAACGGAGTCCCTGGTCTTGTATTTCACCTTGGCTCACATGGACGTGTTTTCTCTTTCCTTCATAGTTCATTCTAGCCTTTGTGTTTGGACTTGTTTTCTCTTTCCTAGTACTCTTTCATCATCGAATTTTAGGAATCGGATAAATTTTTTACAAAATTTTTGATGTTTTAAGGTCGAATCTAGCGAAAGGAGATTTTAAAATCTTATTAGTTAGGTAGTAGGAAGCTATTAGCTTCTATCCTGGCACCTTCTCAAGGGGGTTAAGAGAAAAATTGGTGATCTAATTTCGAACCCAACGAGGGCAGTTTCAACTCTGATCTAGCTGTCATTCTCATATTTATGGTTTGTGCTCTCATTTATTTGCTTCGCCTCCTCTGGTTCATTGGTTGTGCAGAAGAATGGGGCTCGACCCATCCGATTGGGTTGCTATCCGTCTAGCCAATATTCGACTGAAGAAGGCAGGCATGAAATCACTGCCAATTGTTGTTTACACATATGCTTCTAAGCAGTCACCAGGATTGGCCACTGGCTACTCCATCTTCTTGGTCGAATTCGAAGAAGGAGAAAAGCTGCGAATGCAACCGAACTGTAATCATGGATTACACGTGGAATGAATTGATAACTGGTTGACCTCACATTCTTCCTGCCCTATCTGTAGGCATTCTCTGAATCTCAAACGAATGGGGGCCGACCTATCCAATCAAGTTGGTTTTCATCCAACCAACACTAGACTGAAGAAGGCAGGCATGAAAGCATTGCCGATTGTTGTTTACACATCTGATTCTAAGTTTTCACTAGGATTGGCCATTGGCTGCTCCATATGCTTGGCCAAATTCGAAGAAGGAGAAAAGATGTGAATGAAACCTAACTGTAATCATGGATTCCATGTGGAATGCATTGATAAATAGTTGACCTCTCATTCTTCCTGCCCTATGTGTAGGAATTCTCTGAATCTCATATGAATGGGGGCCAACCCATTTGATCGGGTTGATATTCATCTAGCCAACACTAGATTGAAGAAGGAGAGCATGAAATCACTTCCGACTGTTGTTTACACATCTTCTTCTAAGCTGTCATCGGGATTGGCCACTAGGTGCTCCATCTGCTTGGCCAAATTCGAGGAAGGAGAAAATTTGTGAATGCAACCCAACTATAATCATGTATTCAACATGGAATGCATTGATAATTGGTTGACCTTGCATTCTTCCCTCCCTATGTGTAGGCATTCTCTGAATCTCAGATGAATGACGGCGGACCCATCCGATCAGGTTGCTATCCATCTAGAAAACACTAGACGGAATAAGGCGGGCATGAAAGCACTGCCGAATTTTGTTTATACATTTTCTTCTAAGTTGTCACCAGGATTGGCCACTGGCTTCCCCATCTTCTTGGCCAAATTCTAAGAAGGAGAAAAGCTGTGAATGTAACCCAACTGTAATCATGGATTCCACATGGAATGCATTTATAACTGGTTGACCTCGCATTCTTCTTTCCCCATGTGTAGGCATTGTTTGAATCTACTTTATCAAGTTATATGTATGATAATACTCTTAAACGTTTCATTACAAGGTGTACTAGTTCTCATATTCATCAGTTTTGATTTGCTTGTAAGATGTCTCATTTCTACAGCAAAATTTCTTTTTCTTGATGTTCTATGCATGCTTTCTGGTTTATGTAAATGCAGGATATCGAATCCTTGGGTTTTTATATTGATGAATAAAAGGTCAAGAGGAAAAATGGCCCTTTATCCACCTCAGAAAATAAGGAGGAGTCCTAGGTTAGGCATTGGTAGCTGTAGAAATACTGGGCCATCAAAATCAGTTGGTGAAGCAAACTGCAAACAACTTCATGATCATTTTTTAACTCCCCTCGCAAAGAAGAATCTTTCCTTGCCTAGAAATGAAATCCCCAATCATCAGAGAGTTCAAGAGAAGAACACCTTGAAGAATGACATTGCTATTTCAAGTGTTGTAACCTGTGGCAATGAAGTAAAGGCCGAGGAAAAAAGGAGCCCATTTAAGCCAACTCATGGCACGAAATGCAGTGAGGGGGAAATCGTGACGATTCCAAATAAAACCCTTAAAAATGAAACCGTATATCATCTCAAAAGTGACAAAGATCACAACTTCAGAAAACATACGACAACAGTAGCAAAACTGTCCTCCTCGAGAAGATCTTCCAAAAAAAAAGTTGAAGAGGTTGCTAAATATGAGGAGTGGAAGTGTCCAAAGTGCAGAGGTATCTGCAATTACAGTATTTGCATGTAAACTTGAATATAGAAATGCACCTAGGAAAAAAAATCCTGATTGTTACGTTGCTTTTTATATCTCAAATTTTCAATCAGGTTTTTCTTCTGTTGCTGATTTACTCAAGTGTCAAGGTCTTTCTGAGGTAAATTCCTGCACATGAAAATCCTTGAATTTTTCCTCAAGAAAATCCAATGTAGTTGGTTGCAGGCATAGAATTTTCATCAAATGATGTTGGATCAACATTGCAGTTTGTGGAATTTTTCTCAGCATTTTACCAAGTATGTACTTTCTTATCCAAAATGTGTTTTAAGTTCATATCTATGGTTCAAACTGAAAATTTTTCACCGTGGATATTTTCTTTTACATTGTCGTAGTTATACCTTCAGTATTACCAATTGTTTGCTACAAATACACTAGTTTGATAGTATTAAGTGGAATAAGTTTAATATTGGTCAGTTTACACCACGATTTGGGCTAACATCACTTCCTACTTATTCAGTTATTGATTTATGCATGTTAGATATAACCCACAACTCCTTTCCATTCTTTCAGAGCTATGTTTTTACACTAGTCAACAGTAATTGTTATAGAAGTTCTTTGATTGTTAAAATAAAAGTAATCTTTCCAAGGCAGACTTTTGGAAGTATTTGTAAATGAGGTATTATAGATGTACCTTACCGATAGATGATTTTACCTACTATGCTCAGTGAAATTGAAATACCAAAGCCTCTTTGATCATCAAGAAAATATGGTTTTGTAAGGTCTATGTATTATAATGAATTCCCACTGTGTTGTTGTCCACATGCTTATATTCCAACTATGAAAGTTTAGTCCCAATTTCCAAGCCTTAGCCTTTATTCTATCTAAATCAGCTCCTCCTTTTATAGGGATTTGACACCTGCTTACCATTTAACATTGCAATATATGATAAACTTTTTATTCATAAACAAACGAGCAATGACGACTTAGAAATGCCACTAAATGAATGAAAAAACCACTATTCTACTGGGATGTCTCCCTTAGGTTGGGAGGGGAACCTCCATGTTTCCAATGTTCCCAAGGTGTCTTTTTCTTGTAGGATTCTCCAAGAAACATTTTTCCACATATCTCTTTTGGGAAATGCGGTGAAACATAGAGGGAAATGCATTTTCCCAAAAGGGTTTTTTATTTTTCCCTTTTTTGGGACGATTGAAGAAACATTTCTCTACATGTCTCTGTGGGAAACGTAGATGAAAACTTTTCCCTAATGTGAAGGACGCATTTTCTAAAAGGAGGATTTTTAAGCTTTTCCTTATTAAAAAATGCCCTTTTGGATGTCACCTACAAAAAATGAGTAGCCAATTTTTATGGTCTCCAAAATTATTCTACTTGCGTGTTTAACCATCCCTATACATGCAACCAAGACTATGATTCATTGTATTCCTTCTCTGAGTGACTCTTTATTCACATTGTGTTCACTCTTTCCAATGCCATTGCAACCCTCGCCTAGTCCAATATACCATCATTTCGACACGAGTCGTTGATCCACATAGTAGTTTTGACTAATCAGTGCTCATTAAATTGTCCTTTGTCAATTTTGGATTTTTTGCCATGTTATTAGAACCCCATTGTCAAGGTTCCTAGTGTAGTCAATGTTCTTTATCCACATTTTATTCACTCTTTCAAATGCAAGTGCAACCCATTCCTAATCCAAAATACCATCATTTCGATATGAGTAGTTGATCCACATGGTAATTTTCTCTAATCAATACTCATTAAATTGTGCTTTGTCAATTTTTGATCTTTGGCGATGTTATTAGAACCCCATTGTCGAGGTTCTTAGTGTGCTTGATGTTCAAGGTGATCAAAGGTTATAGAGATTTTGCCACTTTTAGTGGTATGTAGAAGTAATTGATTTATTTCTAGTAATAAAAGTTTGCTCCAATTATATATTGTGCGAGCTTTCAAAAACCAAAAAAATCCCTATCACTTTTCGGATAATATCATTGGATTGTTTACATATATCATCACAAAATATAACAATAAGTGAGAAAAAAAACTAGATATGGAAGGCAAAAACCCCCACACAATTATTATTCATATACTCTTGGTATTATAACACTTGTGGAATAAGTTAGAGAGCTTGTCTGCTAGGGTATTGAGTTTGTTGGGAAAAATACTAAGAGGGGGGTGTATTAGTATTTATAATTGTTAGAAAATTATATATTATGGAGCAATGCAACACATAAAATATGCGGAAAAATACAAGCACACAAAACACATAAAACCAGAGAGACACAGATATACGTGGTTCACCCAGTTTAGGCTACGTCCACCTCGAACAGCCAGTCCTTCCTTTCTATTATCCAGCAAAAAATAAGAGACAAAACCTACAACAGATCCGCTGTAATATCCTCTGTTCTCTCTGAAAGTCTCCCCCTTTGTTTCTCTCTCTGAGAATACAAATACAATGCACAGTCGCAATACAATGCCCTCATAAAAAACGAGGGGTTTCCTTCTAGGGAAAAAATCCCTAATCTAAACATAACTTCTACCGTCAGATCACTTGCCTAATGAACGGCCCAGATTGACTAGAAATTACTATACTTTTACAAGGAAATTTTACATCTGTTTTTAGCTTCGAGGGCACTGCCCCCGAAAACCCCCGCTAGGGGGGGGCTCCGAAAAGCACTGCCACCCCCCCCCGGACCCCCCATGGCAGCGATTAATTACGGGCGGCGTTGCCGCCCCTTTTAAGGTATAGGGGTCCAATGCTGTGATACAAAGTAAACAAGATAATCATGCTCCACACCCAACAATAACTTACTGATAATATCTAATTTTTCCTTTGCTGAATTCCATACGGGACTTTAATGAACCCAACTCATGTATACATGCACATATATCAACAGAAACATGTGTATACTTATATAAGTTAATTTTCTAGAAAAAAATTCAGAGACAATTGTTGGGTATGTGTTATATTCTTTCCACAACTAATCATGCGCGGGGGGGTAAGGGGGGGGCGATAGCCCCCCATTTTCACTGGGCGCAATGGGGGGGTCATAGGGGGGGCGGTAGCCCCCCTGGTTGGGGTCTGGGGTAGCACCCCGACGAAAATTTTTGGTCCTTAATTTCTGATGGGCGGTTCGCGTCCATGGTTTTGTGCATGGTTTTGCACATGGTTTTGGGGTACGATGGTTTTTGGCCCCTGGTATTTTTTGTAGATCCAGTCAAGGGATCTACGGTTATGTTCTAATCCAGGGTTAATGGATTAGGGTTTATGTATGCTTCGGCATGTATATATATGTGTTGTAACACTAAAAGGAATATAATGAAATATCAAGCTGGTCGTCCTGATTTGGGATCCAGGGGAAAATCTTTGTGTTTATCTGGTTTATGTTTTATGCTCTCGCTATTGCTTATTTTCTGTTATAAGATTCATGTGTATATAATTTTTGTTCAGGGTTAAAACCTACATTTGGTATCAGAGTTGTTTCAACTTCAAGGGGATGCCTTTGCTGCTGAGGGTTTTTTTCTTGGCCTGAGGTAAACCCTGTTTAGTGGGAGATCTGCAGGATCGATTCTTGCGGTGAAAGAAGATGGTGAGCAGCGGAAAGATAGAGATCGAGAAATTTAATGGTCAGAGTTTTGAGTTGTGGAAGCTCAAGATGGAGGATTTGCTAGTGTATAAAGATCAGTGGATCGCGGTAGATCCAGGCACTAAACCAACGACAATGTTAGATGAAGACTGGAAGAAACTAGATCAGAAGGCTAAGAGTACAATACGGTTGTGTGTCTCAGATTTAGTATTGTTGAATGTATCTGGGGAAGCTACAGTGAAGAATTTGTGGGAAAATCTTGGGACTTTGTACCAATATAAGTCTCTGGTGAATAATTTGTTCCTGCGGAAAAAGCTGTATAACCTGACGATGAAGAATGGAGACTCAGTGACAAAGCATCTGAACGCCTTCAATACTATGGTAATTCAGCTATCATCTGTTGATATTAAAATTTCAGATGAAGATAAGTGCATCAATTTTTTGTGTTCTCTACCAGACTCGTGGAACGGTCTGGTTATTGCAATACGTAGCAATACAACTACCTTGAATTTTGATGGCATTGTCTGAGCCTTGTTGTTGGAGGAAATGAGACGGATAAATATGAAGGGCCAGAATGGAGATTCCTTATCTGTACGAGGAAGGTCCCAGAACAGAAACAAGAATAAGTTTTCGAGTGGGAGATCTAAATCTAGATGGAGATATAAATCTCCTGGAAAGTTTGTAAAGGTATGCTAGAAATGTGAAAAGGAAGGGCACTACAAAAGGGAGTGCAGATCTAAAGCTCCTGATAAAGGAAAGGGATCTGATGATGCTCCTTCTACAGAGGAAAAAACCACCTCAGATGAAGGTGGGGATGTGTATTTGGCTTCTTCTTCAAATACACATGTAAATCATGAATCATGGTTGATTGAATCAAGTGCATCCTTTCACTTCACTCCCCATAGGGAGTGGTTCTGCGAGTATGAAAAATATGATGGTGGTGATGTCTTCCTAGGGGATGATAGGAAGGCCAGAATCGTCGGACATGGAAAGGTCAAGCTGAAGTTGTAAGGTGGAAGGATTAGAACACTTCCTGGTGTTCTGCATATTCCTGCATTGGCCAGAAATATGATTTCTATAAGCAAGATGGATGATGTAGGTGTAAAAACAGTGTTCGATAAAGATGCCTGCAAGATGGTTCGGGGAGCACTGGTATTAATGAGGGGATTTCGGACTGGAAATCTGTACAAGCTAAAAGGTAGCACTGTTATTGATGGGTGTAACAGTTCTGTGGTTCCTGAAAGTGGAGAAAAAAGCCTAGCTGTCTCTGGAGAAAAGACCATGCTATGGCATCAAAGGCTTGGACACATTGGAGAGAAGGGCCTTCGAATACTGCATAGAAATGGTATGGTAGAAGGTATGTCTAATTTATCTCTGGATTTTTATTTCTGTGAACATTGTGTATATGGGAAGCAGAATCGGGTGAGTTTTCCTTCTGGTGCTAAGAGGGCGAACAAGATATTAGAACTTGTGCACAATGATATGTTTGGACCTGTGTCAGTTCCATCACTGGGAAAGTCTGTGTACTATGTTTCATTCATAGATGACTTCTCAAGGAATACCTAGATATATTTCTTGAGGAAGAAATCTGAATTCTTTTACAGATTTAAAGAATTTAAGGCTTTGGTGGAAAACCAGACAGAGAAGAAGATAAAGGCGTTGAGGACAGATAATGGTGGGGAGTTCTACAAGAAAGAATTTGAAGAGTTCTGTAAGAAGTGTGGTATATCACGACAGAAGACTACTCCATAAAAACCTCAGAAAAATGGAGTTGAAGAAAGAATGAACAAAACACTAATGGAAAAGGCAAGAAGCATGCTCAGTGGTACCGAGTTAGGACAAGAATTTTGGACAGAGGCAATGGAGACTGCATGCTATTTGGTTAACTGATCACCTTCATCAGTGTTGGAGGATAAGACTCCACATGAGGTATGGATTGGTAAGAAACCCTATCTATCACATCTAAGGGTATTTGGATGTGATGCATATGTACATGTTCCAAAGCAGAAAAGGACCAAGTTGGATAATAAATCTGAAAGGTGCATCTTTATTGGGTATAAGGATGGTTTAAAAGGTTACATGATTTGGAACCTGGAAACAAGGAAGGTTGTGTACAACCGAGATATGGTGTTTATAGAGGTGAAATATGTTGTTAAACATGAATTCATACCAAAGGAACCTGAGAAGATAGAGTTTGAGCTAAAGGAGTATGAATCAGACTCTATAGCAGAAGAAGATTCAGAAGAGGAAGAGCCACAAACTCCAGCTATGAGAAGATCAATCGGGTAAGAAGGCAACCAGACAGGTATAGTCCATATGCTTTCTATTCAGGTTTTTCCTTAATTGTAACTGATGATGATCCCATAATTTTCAGGGAGGCAGTAGATTTAGAGGATGGAAAAATTTGGAAGGAGGCCATGGTTGATGAAATGGCATCCTTGCACAAAAATGAGGCATGGAATCTAGTGGAGTTCTCGGCTGGAAGGAAGCCCATCGGGAGAAAATGGGTGTTTAAGAAGAAGATGAATGTTGAAGGCAAGGTGGAGAAATACAAAGCTCGGTTGGTAGAAAAAGGTTATTCCCAGGTGCTGGGAATTGGTTTTGGTGATATTTTTTCTCCTATTGCGAAAGTTACTTCTATTATATTACTTTTATCTGTTGCTGCTGCATTTGATTTTGAGATAGAACAGATGGATGTGAAAACAACATTTCTTCACGGGAATCTAGAAGAGGAGATCTACATGAAGCAACCTAAAAGCTTTATGGTGAAGGGTAAGAAAGAACTGGTATGCAGGTTGAAGAAGTCTCTATATGGGTTAAAACAGTCACCAAGGATGTGGTATCAGAAATTTGATACCTATATATGGGGAATTGGCTTCACCAGAAGCAAGGAGGATCACTATGTTTTTTTTAAATTAATTGGTGACCATGTTATTTATTTGGTCTTGTATGTGGATGATATGTTGTTGATTGGAAATGACATAGAAATTATCCAAGATTTGAAGACCCAACTCAGTAAACCAGCAATCATATAATGGATCTTGGTGTTGCAAACTATATTTTGGGCATGGAAATTAAGAGATCAGAAAGAGGAAGCTGTTAAACTGAAGAAGTATGTCAAGACTATATCACAGATTCAATATGCAAGATAGTAAACCTATGAATGTTCCTATTCATGTAGGTGTAAAGTCAGAAAAGAATACATGGGAGAATACACATTATAGAGGATATGTCCTGTGTTCCATATGCAAGTGTAGTGGGGTAGCTCGATGGGGAGCAATGGTCTCAGATTAGACTACATTACAACAGAATGTAGTGGGGAGGCATTTCTAGGTTTTGCAGGTCAAACCTGGTGGAAGCATATACTGGACAACAAAGAAGCAGTTTTCATATTTATGGGTACCAGGTGAGATGGCTGGTGCCATTGGAAGATCTGATTGGAAAGAATATTGGACATTCGTGGTTTTGTTGACGCAGACTGGGTTGGAGATCTGGACCAAAGAAGATCTACAAGTGGGTATGTGTTTAGCCTATTTGGAGGTGCAGTCAGTTGGATGAGCAAAAGACAGTCTGTAGTGGCTCTTTCAACTACAGAAGAAAAATACATGGCAGCCACTCATGCAAGCAAGGAAGAAATTTGGTTGCAGAGATTGTGTTCAAGTATGGGGTTGGTACAACAAGCTATAAGGATAGATTGTGATAGCCAAAGTGCAATTTTCTTGACTAAGAACCCTGCTTATCATTCAAAGACAAAGCACATTGATGTTCAATATCACTTTCTTAGTGATATGGTTGAGGCTAAAAGGGTGTTTCTGGTAAAGGTGGACACTTTGAAGAATGTTTCAGATGCATTGACGAAGTCTGTGAGCACTCATAAGTTCTATTGGTGTAGAGAAACAATGAGTGTTGAAGAATTGGGCCAATGACTAAGCTCTCCTCTGGCCCCTTGCGGAAAGAAAACAACAAGTGGGAGAATGTTGGGTATGTGTTATATTCTTTCCATGACTAATCACGCACAAGGGGGTAAGAGGGGGGGTGATAGCCCCCCCTGTCGGGGTTCGGGGCAGCACCCCAGCAAAAATTTTTGGTCCTTAATTTCCAGTGGACGGTCCGCGCCCATGGTTTTGTGCATGGTTTTTCACATGGTTTTGGGGTACGATGGTTTTCGGCCACTGGTATTTTTTGTAGATCCGGTCAAGGGAAATACGGTTATGTTCTAATCCAGGGTTAATGGATTAGGGTTTATGTATGCTTCGGCATGTATATATATGTGTTGTAACACTAAAAGGAATATAATGAAATATCAAGCTAGTCGTCCTGATTTGGGATCCAGGGGAAAATATCTCTGTTTATCTGGTTTATGTTTTATTCTCTCGCTATTTTTTATTTTCTGTTATAAGATTCGTGTGTAGATAATTTCTGTTCAGGGTTAAAACCTACAATAATCTTAAACTTAGCTTATCAGTTATTCATATGTTAGTTAAGCAGTAAATATATGCAGTAATAGCATAATAAATTATCACACAAGAGAATGACACATGAACACCAAGATTTAAGGTGGAAACCCAATTCAGCAGAAAACCACTATTGTTGTCATCTTTCTCTTCAATATTTATTATATGAAAAAATTCTTACAATATTGTACTGATGTAGACTCATATCAATACGTAGACATCTACTTGCAAAAGGCTGAAACCTTCTCTCATTCCCCAGCTGCTACTGGAAGGGATCTTCCACCCCCTGATTAGACCACCAGCTTCTACTGGCAGGAATCTTTTACTTCCATATTGAATACTTCAACCCTCAGACTTAATGTAGACCACGTTTCATCAATTTTCACACTGGATCAAATAGATTCAACACAACCCTTCATAAGAACAATAATAATGACCTTTACCCAATACTTTAATCAGAATAGTGAGATCAATGTAACTAGAACTCAGAAATAACCCAGAATTTAGAATCAGTATGAAAAATCAAACTTAACCCTGAACATTTATCATCTTAAAATGCATATGCTACTTTGCTTCACTGAACCCGCGTGTATACATGTTTTTCTTCACACCAACCTTCATATAGATCTGTGAATATTGTTTTTACAGAATGTGATTAGTCTCAGATCCGGATCTGAGGCTTTTAGTTAGATATATTTTCAGAAATTCAAAACCCTTAATCAGGCAGTCATCATTAACCATGTTTACTCTCTCATTGATTAGATTTGTACATATTCAACTTAGCAACATATACAATATTCAAGCAACCCATATCTACATGAAGACTTAATTGATAGAAAACATAAATACAATAGAAGTAAACAGATAACATCTGCAATAAGCTTCAAAAAACCCTGAATTCGATACGCACATTTTCTGAGACAAAGCCACATATATACGCTCTTTCACCAAAACAAACTAGTGTATAGATCTGTAAATATTAACTTTGCAGAATGTATCAGATCTATAGAACTTACCCAGATTTCTTCACTACGTTTCATAAAACATCCACCAGATCACAAATATAATCATCTCTTCATTAAATCATGTAAGAACATAAGAATTTCAAGTCTAGAGATCCTGGTCCATCATTTTATGTAATATTCCAAACCTGGAACAACTAGTAAGGCATGACTGGAAAACGTATTTTCCAGTAATGGCTGCTATAGGAATTGAATCCAAGACCTGGATCCCTTATAAAAATGTGTCTAAGTGCTAAATCCAATAGGAAGCTCCAAAGAAATCCTTCTAAGTGGGTTAAACAGATCTCCCACACTTAGATGTCCTTAGAAAGTGCCCGATGAAGGGACTGCAACAATACTTGAACAAGGATTGAATACACAACATTATTTTAATGATCCATGACACATGAATATGTAAACGTTTGAGGAATCAATTCTCAAGGTTGGCAATGAAAGCCTCAATAAGACATGTACACCAAATGTGACAAAACACTGCTACACAATTGTGCCCCAGCTATACTGCGCAATTTATATGAGTCACTGCAACATAATAAATGGAAAGAAAATGATATGACAATATGAGCTCAAGAAATGTGGGGGATCAAGCTCTCAACCCCTGAAAATAACTATACAACAATCCTTAAAAGGATTGGCTGAAATATATGTACAAATGGAAAATCTGCAAAAATGTCGGAGTTGTTGGGCAGCAGCTACAACTTAGAAAATAGAAATGGATGAAGATAGCTGATTATGTTGCATATGATGCATATATCTCATCCAATGGATCTCTCAGGTGAAAGGTTGATCCAATCCCTGAAGATATCACCCTCAAAACTAGTGGTGCAAGTCCCCACTGCAAGTGTGCTCAGAAATAACACAGTCAAGGAGCTGGACTACGCTATAGGAGATTGAGAATGCTTGGCCTGGTGCCAAATATGTGCAATCAGCCCTAAAATATCCTTCACTAACCTCCCGTAGGAATAGGAGCTCCCTCATCTGAAAGATGAGCCAAGGAAAGGTGTTGTGGAACCCTCCACTGCAACACCCAGCAACACTACATTATACTTCAGCAAGAATAACACTGTGGCTGATGGTAGTGGCTTTGGCCTTGAGCCAGGATGTGGAGAAATGAAGTGAAATCCTTCAAGAGGCCTCTCAATAAGGAGAGGAAATCCTAAATAGGAATCCCTCGTGCTAAACAACATTGCAACTCAGATGAACAACAGGAGAATACAAATAGTCTGCAAGACCAATAATCCAAATACTCAAACATATCTCACTATATCTTCCTCTTCCTCCTTTTATACAAGTGAATGCCTCTTTGCCCTGGAACCCACACATTAGGGTTTCTTCCACAAAGAATATTCCTCCCTCTCAAACCACGTTCTCTTCTCATGCAAGCTACACCTATTAGGCAGCGCTGTTGACTTGGTCAAACTTGACCTTGTCCTCATGCATTTGCCCCTTTTCACACTGGAAGGTGAAAAATTAAGCTCCTCCATTGATCCCTTTCATACTATGAGGGATTTTATTCCTACTCATGGGCCTTTTACCCATTTTATTTACCTCCTAATTGAAATCACCAAAAATTAATATTCCAATTTGCTACATGCAAATTTTGGAATATTATAGTCCTCCCCTCTCAAAGATTTCTTGTCCTCAAGCAAGTGCAAGGGTAGACTGAATTCTTCTTTCCTCCTATCCCTGTAGCATCCATGTATGATGATCTCATCCAAGGAAAGTGATTCTATCTCATCAATAAATTTTCCACATTGCTCCTCCTCAGCATGCAAGTCAGTTATCAAGCCATCATCATGTAAAGGTGAAATAATCAAGAGGATAGAAAAGTGATGTATAGAGGTCCCTTTGAGGAATAGGATCTGAAATATCATGGGAACCATTTATCCCATATGGATCCTCCATCCCCAAGCTATAAGCCATGCAAAATGAGTCACCTTCCAACTAGGCAACTCCTGAAAATGCTCCTCCACCTTTGGCTCCGGCAAAGTAGCTGGGATGAAAATCTGCACATGGTAGACAATGTAGCCTACCCCATGTTGTCCATATCTCCACTTATGATAAATGTAGAGTTTTGGTTGATCATGTTCTGCAATAATTTTTCCCTCAAGTAGAAAAATGAGGAATAAATCTCCAAATATCTCTCCTCCAACACTGCAAATCATGCTAGCCCAAGTATCTCAATATATGATGAGTTGGAAGTCATCATCATATGGCATCTCATCCATCATATGGCTCACCTCATAAAGAGACAAATGTGTTATCAAGGTGACCTTATCATATCCCATGCTCCCCTTATAATATGTAGTGCACAAAGTGTGGGAGGATTCTCCCTCAAAGGACACATTCGTCCAATGTGTCTCTCTCCCAAGCATGCTCCTAATAAAGACAGAGACAATAGAATCATAGGGAGAAAATATGAGAATCATGCTTGCTGCCATATGCAACAAATGTGAAGGAAAATGGTCCCTCAAGTGCAACCAATGCAGCTTGACCCTCAACTGCAATAGAGACTGATAAAATGAGTGGCCTCTCAACCACTTGCCTGCTGCTCCAATCTCCTCATAAGTATGGAGGAATTAAATATTGTAAGGTGTACAATGAGCATGTCCTCCATAACATATCTCTTCCCCAAGTACTCCTAGGGAATGGCCATCAATCATGATTATGGCCTCATCTAAACCATGTGTTCTAGAAAAAAGAATGCTCCTCCTGGGAGCATCATCCTGCACATGTATGGTTAATGGATGCATACATACATCATAAAAATAATCATGTAAACAATAATGAATACCCTTACCATATCTCCTGCTCATACAAGTGGAGTGTCTCATAAGTGATTCTCCTCTCATTCTCAAAGAGAAAAGAGGTGGTTGTGATAACTCCTCCAAAGAGTTATGTCTCTTCTCCATCTCCATCTAGTCCATGAATCTCCTCATATGTTGATATATCTCCTCCTCAAAGCCCATCCAAGAATACCTCTCCATGATGGTGTGGTATGCTCTCATAGAACAAGTGGGGATGAAAAGGAAATCCTCATAAGTTGCTTGTAGAAACTTCTCATTGAGCTTGGAATCTGTAGGAAAGAAGATCTGACCATGATAGTAGATGACCCCATCTCTGACAGAATATTATTCCTCATGCAATTGGTCATCCAATATCATGCAAGTAAAAATATCCTTGGAATACTCCACCAACATTTGGGTTTCCAATATGGATCTATCCTCCATAGTGGTAGCGCTGATGATATCTCATGAAGAGCACCTATCATATGGTCACCATCTCCTCTTACATCTCCTATGCCAAAGATGCAAGTTGGAAGGCTTCTATCCTTCCCCTGCTACTTCTTCCACAACACAAAATCTGAAATATAAGTGGGTACTGATGATGTTGAGGGAATTCTCCCTCTCTCCTTGAGTCTTACCAAGACTCCCAGCATTGTATCAAGCTCTCCCAAGGTTTACACCCTCTTGAAATCAATGAGTGGCGCCCCAACATATGAAGCATCCATCCTCCTCTGTTGGTCCAGTGGTCCCTTTGGAAAAAAATTTCCATGCAATGAGACATCATCATCAAGAGGTGACTGCATATATGAATGAACAAATCTATCCATGCTTCCATTGCACAATCCAAACACCTTCTTAGGTGCATAAACCTCCAGAAATTAATAGGGATGTGTACTCCTCATCTCATGATGCTGGGTCTTCTCCCTACCTTCTCCTTGTGTCTCCATGGTTCCACACCTCCTCAACAATGGCACATGTAAAACATGAGTTTTCCTTGATCTCCACACATGAGATCCTGGGGACTCCCTTGCAAAGATGCAAGCAGCCCTCTATTTGGAGCAAGATATCCTCCTTCCTCTGCATGAGGCACTAGATAATATCTAGATGGAACAACACTGTTGCCCTCAATCTCTGCAACATGCATGGGCAACCCTCCAATGATTGGATCCATTTTTGAAAACGATACCTCCATGCTCCCTTGCTCAAAGGTGTGAGAAGAAATTCTTTCTTCCAGTAAGGTATAGTGCAAGTTTTTGACCTTCCCCATGGTCTTCTGAAATGGTACTGTGTCCTCATGCAAGGGTTTTGTTTGAGTTTTCTTATTTAACCTATCCATGTGTGTCTTATGAATCCTCCCATCAAATCTTTCCACTAATGCCTTAGTGAAACTAGCATAGGATGCAATGTTTACATTTCTTAAAGAAAAGGATTCAAAGATCCACCAGGCATAAGCCTTCCTCTCAAATGCAGCACTACAACCTTGATGGCTTCATCTTCAGGAATGTGGTGTTGCTGCAAGAAGGTCTCTAACTCCTCCACCCAAGCTTTGGCTGAACATACAGGTGAACCTTCAAAGATAGATAGATGAAATCTATCCTGCTGCTCTGTTCCTTTCACCTTCATCTTCAAAAAAATTGAAAAACTGAGATGATCTCGAAATTTCTGAGCTTTAGAATAATACTCCTTCAAGAAATTACTAATTTTTTCCCTCCTAGAAATCTATTCTCCTCTTTCCATCTCTCTTTCGGAAATCCTGGGCATGTGAATTCGCTGTGTATTAGGATGTGTAGCTGCTTGCTCACACTCCTCATATGTCAATCTAGCATTTACTTTAGCTTCAAACTCTCTTGGAGATCCTTCACACATCTCCCTTCGGATCTTCTTGAAATATTCATGAATAATATGTACAGATATAGGAAGAAGCTTTGTAAGCTTATCCCCTTTTTCTTCTCCAAAATATGGAGTCTTTTTCCTGCTTATTTCTTTGTCTCCTCGATGAGAATAGGAAGTGCAGGGCCCTTCCTCTTCTTTCTTCTTATCCTCCTTGGGGAGGTTCTTCATGGATCTGAAATATGATGAGATAAAACCCATCCTTTTCAATCTTCTGATCTCTTGGGCTTAGACTCACAGGCTGAGCCAAGACTATGCTCTGATACCACTGTAATATTCCAATTCTGGAACAGCTAGCAAGGCATGACTGGAAAACGCATTTTCCAGTAATGGATGCTATAGGAATTGAAACTGTAGAAATTTTTTGAATAAATCACTTATTCAATGGAGATTAACCTGATCACACATCAATTTCGAATTGCATGCATAACACATAATCTCTTCTACAATTAATTGTCACATGCGGAAAGAATAGAAGTGATAGCACATCAAATCATCACACACATTAACACAGTATGTATGGGGAAAGCTTATAGCTGAAAACACCCAGCTATAGTATATTATAAATGGAGAGAACATGCATCAAATACATAGTACAAACTCCTCACAAGTACTCAGTACTATCTCCCAAAGCTACACAAAAACTAGCTTGGTTTTGAACAAGTCACAGGTTCAAAACACACCCACTACTTCTCTGCCTCTATTGCGCAATCAAGGCTGGTATAAATAGAGATTCAAGTTTGAATCTCACTGGCTCCAACTGCGCAATTTTCATTGGTAATTTTCTCCAAGTGCGGTGCAAATCTCATGCACAACTGATGTCGCAACTGATAGCTAACTCAACCCTTTCATCTACCTCTTTCACTTGTCGCCACTGAACTGTCCATGCACTGAGTTAAACTGATGTGTTCTTTAGTTGAATAATGAGTTAATAATTTTTGAATTAAATAATATTTAATTCACACAACTCATCTCTAGTGTATTAGCCAGTTAAACTAAATACAACTAGTTCAACTAGTTAACCAGAACACCACCTCCATTAACTGTCGCATCAACTCCACCGAACTTCGCCACTTGAGCTCTAACTAAAGTCAACCATGCATTAGCTCACCTAACTCATAGGAAAATCATAATTCCTTCTGGAAGTTGCATGCCCCACCTCCGGGGGTCAAACTGAAGTGCTCCAAGAGAGTAAACTGAAGTTTAGAGTCCAAATATTATTAAGGGTAAATAATATTTGACTTCCCTATTTTAAGGAGAGGCAGTCTAAAAATAGACTTCGACCTCTTTGACCTAAAAAATAGAGTCTCATCTATTTTTACCAACATGACACATACTCCAAGAATCTCAAACTGGAATCCCCGAACCATGCTCCATATGTCTAAAAATAGACATAGTCTAAAAATAGATTTTTCGACAAAAATCACATGTGTGGTCCCCACCTAGTTTAGGTGATCACTTTCCAACTAGGATCGGGAAAGATGTTTCAGGAGGCCTCCTTCACTGTTTCTTGTTGCCATTTTCAACACTCCCTCTCAACAAGAAAGGACTGTCTTTGCATGCGACATGCAACTCCATGCATTCGCCCTGCAACCTCTACAAGCGCCATGCAACTCCATGCATCTGCTCTGCAACTCCTCTGAAACTGAATAGGCTCCAAACAACTCAATCAGTATTGATGCATCTAGCATCTATCATCAAAGTCTTCGACTTCGTCTACCGCACATGTCATCGTAAACTACCGTGTTGTTGGAACTTCGCACCCATGCACTTGCACTTCGTCGTCAACTCGATCCGCGTCCAAGATCCACACCGTCACTTTGATCTCGCCCGCATCACTCCAATCGATCTTGCGCACGCTATGCCGTGGGCACCTCATAGCTGTGTTCAATCCATGAGATCCACACAATCTCATGAATCGCCCGTAAATCTCCTCATGGGATTAATCATGTACGTCGCCCCACCTTACACTCCGGGGTGGTATAGCCGGCATGCACTCCCCTCTGCCCGTCCGGCACGAAATTTCTCCGCATGAGTGGTCTCCCTCTCTGCATTCTCCTCTTGTGGCTGCTCCACATCCTAAGGTTCACTATCACCTGCATGCAAAACTTTCTCCCTCTCAAGCATCAATTGCATGTCTTTCTCGCCTGCATGCAACTCTTGCTCCCTCTCAAGCTTCAGTTGCATGTCTTCCTTCCGCTTCCCAACAGTAGGAAGCTCCGTAGACATCCCATCTACTTCAAGTCTGTAGATATTCTTTGCCCGAATCCCAACCTTCTTGACTTGCCCCGTTGCCTTGTGCCGAAGGAAAACTTTTCCTTCTCTGAAGACAACTTCATACCCTTTATCCTATAACATTGCAACTGAGATAAAATTCTTTGTTAGACCTGGTACATGCAATACATCTTGTAAAATAATGATTTTACTTGACTCCCTCTGAAAGGTTATGGTACCAATGCCGGTTGCATTGTATCGTCCACCGTCGCCCAACTCAACATGCATCTGGAGACCTTTCTCCACCAAGTCACTGAAAAGATTTGCATCTCCCGTCATGTGAAAGGAAGCGCCACTATCAATATACCACCCCGATCCCAATGCACTAGACAACATGCATGTGATAAATGAGAAGTCTAGCTCAAATTGTGAGGCAAGAGCCTCACCAGCTGCAGCTCCAGCAGCCTGCTTGTTCTTCTTCTTCTTTGGGCAATTTGTGGCGTAATGTCCATGATCGTGATAGTGAAAACACTTCACTTTGTACATGTCACGCTCTTTACCATCCACACCGGATTGAGAAGCCTTCTCCTTGCCCTTCCCCTTCCTTTCTTTGGCAGCCAAAGCGCAGTCTTCTTCATCAGATACCTTTGATGAAGATCCGTCCCTGGTAGTCCTCCTGATCTCCTCTTGCATGAGATCCGACCACAGTCGCTCCCATCCCGGCAACTTCTCCTGACCATTGACACTATCTTGATAGGAATGCCAAGCCTTCGGAAGACCAAGGAGAGCTAGGTCCACCATATCCTCATCTTTGACAGTCACCCCCACACTTCCCAGCTCATCTCTGCACTGAGTGAACTTCGTGAGGTATTGGGTGATACTGTCACCTTTCTCCATCTTGATGTTCCTGAGTCTATATTTGAGCGCCAGCTTCCTTTGGTCACTCTTTCTTTGGTATAGATCCGTCAAAGCTTTCCACATAAAATATGGAGAAGCCTTTCCATGCAGGCTGGATACAATATGATCCTTTACGCCCTCCAACAGGATCCTTCGACACTTTGCTTGTTTCTTTCGCCAGGCTTCCACAACATCAGCATCATTAGAATTAGGCTTTGGAATATTTTTCTCCATGAATTCCAACAGCCCATTATCATCTAATATAGCCTCCATGCGGTCCTTCCATGCAACATAATTTGAACTTCCTTCCAAGGCATATTCGAGTCGCAGACCGCTGAAAGACATTTTCGCCGCGGCACCAAGAACACAAATCTGCAAATTCGAATTTCACCACCAGCTGATAACTCAATCGCTTCTGATCTACACTTGAGAAAAAATTATTTCCAAATCAGAGATTGACTACATGGGCCTTTACCAGACCTTTCACTTTCCAAAGAAAGATGAATCCAGAGGCTATATGGCCTGTATGCAGGCTCTGTCCGAGGAAATAAGTTTGCAATCACCGTAATAGATCTCGACAATTAATATTGCTCCGATACCATGTAGAAATTTGCTGAATAAATCACTTATTCAATGGATATTAACTTGATCACACATCAATTTCGAATTGCATGCATAACACATAATCTCTTCTACAATTAATTGTCACATGCGGAAAGAATAGAAGTGATAGCACATCAAATCATCACACACATTAACACAGTATGTATGGGGAAATCTTATAGCTGAAAACCCCGCAACTATAGTATATTATAAATGGAGAGAACATGCAGCAAATACATAGTACAAACTCCTCACAAGTACTCAGTACTATCTCCCAAAGCTACGCAAAAACTAGCTTGGTTTTGAACAAGTCACAGGTTCAAAACACACCCACTACTTCTCTGCTTCTATTGCGCAATCAAGGTTGGTCTAAATAGAGATTCAGGTTCGAATCTCACTGGCTCCAACTGCGCAATTTTCATTGGTAATTTCCTCCAAGTGTGGTGCAAATCTCATGCACAACTGATGTCGCAACTGATAACTAACTCAACCCTTTCATCTACCTCTTTCACTTGTCGCCACTGAACTGTCCATGCACCGAGTTAAAATGATGTGTTCTTTAGTTGAATAATGAGTTAATAATCTTTGAATTAAATAATATTTAATTCACACAACTCATCTCTAGTGTATTAGCCAGTTAAACTAAATACAACTAGTTCAACTAGTTAACCAGAACACCACTTCCATTAACTGTCGCATCAACTCCACCGAACTTCGCCACTTGAGCTCTAACTGAAGTAAACCATGCATTAGCTCACCTAACTCATAGGAAAAGCATAAATCCTTCTGGAAGCTGCATGCCCCACCTCCGGGGGTCAAACTGAAGTGCTCCAAGAGAGTAAACTGAAGTTTAGAGTCCAAATATTATTAAGGGTAAATAATATTTGACTTCCCTATTTTAAGGAGAGGCAGTCTAAAAATAGACTTCGACCTCTTTGAACTAAAAAATAGAGTCTCATCTATTTTTACAAACATGACACATACTCCAAGAATCTCAAACTGGAATCCCCGAACCATGCTCCATATGTCTAAAAATAGACATAGTCTAAAAATAGATTTTTCGACAAAAATCACATGTGTGGTCCCCACCTAGTTTAGGTGATCACTTTCCAACTAGGATCAGGAAAGATGTTTCAGGAGGCCTCCTTCACTGTTTCTTGTTGCAATTTTCAACAGAAACCAAGACCTAGATCCCTTATAAAAATGTGTCTAAGTGTGAAATCCAAGAGGATTCCCCAAATAAATCCTTCTAAGTGGGTTAAACAGATCTCCCACACTTAGATGTCCTCAGAAAGTGCCCAATGAAGGGACTGCAACAATAATTGAACAAGGATTGAATACACAACGTTATTTAATGAGCCATGACACATGAAGATGTAAATGGCTGATCAATGTATAATATAGAATCAAGAGAGTACAATTATTTGAGGAATCAATCACTCAAGCTTGGCAATGAAGCCTCAATAAGACATGTACACCAAATGTGATAAAACACTGCTACACAATTGTGCCCCAACTATACTGCACAGTTTATATGATTCACTACAACATAATAAATGGAAATACAATGATATGAAAATATTATCTCAAGAAATTTGGGGGAGAAATATCTCAACCCCTGAAAATAACTATACAACAATCCTTAAGAGGATTAGCTGAAATATATGTACAAATGACAAATATGGAGAAATGTTGGAGTTGCTGGGTAGCAGCTGCAACTTTGAAAATATAAATGGATGAAGATAGCTAATGATGCTGCATATGATGAATATATCTCATCCAATGTATCTCTCAGGTGAAAGGTTGATCCAATCCCTGAAGATCTCACCCTCCAAACTAGTGGTGCAAGTCCCCACTACAAGTGTGCTCAGAAATAACGTGGTCAAGGAGCTGGACTGTGCTGTAGGAGATAGAGAATGCTTTTCCTGGTGCCAAATATGTTCAATCAGCCCTCAAATATCCTTCACTAACCTCCTAGAGGAATAGGAACTCCCTCCTCTGAAAGACGAGCCAAGGAAAGGTGTTGTGGAACCCTCCACTGCAACACCCAGCAACACTACGTTATACCTTAGCAGAAATAACGCAGTGACTGATGGTAGTGGATTTGGCCTTGATCCAATATGTGGAGAAATGAAGTTCAATCCTTCAAGAGGCCTCTCAAGAAGGAGAGGAAATCCTAAACAGGAATCCCTCGTGCTAAACAACACTGCAACTCAGCTGAACAGCCGGAGAATGCAAATAGTCTGCAAAACCAATAATCCAAATACTCAAACATATCTCACTATGTCTACCTCTTCCTCCTTTTATACAAGTGAATGCCTCTTTGCCCTGGACCCCACACATTATGGTTTCTTCCACAAATAATATTCCTCCCTCTCAAACTGCGTTGTCTTCTCATGCAAGCTACACCTCTTAGGCAATGCTGTTGACTTGGTCAAACTTGACTTTGTCCTCATGCATTTGCCCCTTTTCACACTGGAAGGTGCAAAATCAAGCTGATCCAATGATCCCTTTCATACTATGAGGGATTTTATTCCTACTCATGGGCCTTTTACCCATTTTATTCACCTCCTAAGTGAAATCGGAAAAAAATAATATTTCAATTTGCTACATGCAAATTTTGGAATATTACATTTTATCCAAGGGTGCATCATAGATTCAGATTTATCAATAAAATAGAGTTCATCCTATGTAGATATACTTCAGAGAGAAGTATTTAGTGATAGCCCTTACTCATGCACACCTTTGCACTATGATCTTCTTTTCCTTATATATATTTAGCCTTTACCAATACCATGACTCAAAACCACATGACAACCGATGGTATTCTTGGACGAAATCAAATAGACAACACAACGCTCAATATTGTGGGCTAATACCATGGTAATGCCCCCTGGTATCATATTTTTAGAGTGCAAAAGGCATATGCGACTTGGATCGTACTTATCAGCATGTATACGCGACTTGGCCTGTACAAACGCGCGTATAGATCCTGCAATATCAAAATTATCCAATCTTCTGCTGGACATTACACAATTATTCTGATAGACTACTGAGCTTCTCCAGGAAGAGATATACTCCATGCTTTACCAGAGAGTTGCCATCAAGGAAAACATATTAGGACATAGGAATCATATTGCCAACAATCTCCCCCTTTGGACTTGATGGCAACCATGATGGTGTTTGATCATCATAACAGATAGATACATTAAACATAACCAATATTCAAACACCCCAAAATACTCTCCCTGTTTGACATCAAGGGAAAAGGGCGTATTAATACCAAAACAAGGTTTCTCTTCCTTTGGAGAAATATGAGCTTTGTAGATTTTATGTGCACTGGAATTACCATGCTCCCCTATGTACATGTTGAATATTGAGATATATTTTTCAATTACGGACACAACTCCATAATTCAACCAAGTATGACCCCAAGGACGCATACTTACATCAATGATCCAACCAAGTGGAATTACATATTTGACTCAACTATCCAACCAAGTGGGTGTACAAATTTGAATAAGTCCTTACATGACAGAATATAACAATTTTACATCATCGCTCTCAACATGACATTTTCAGAAAATTACATATATTACTCAAATAATCTCAAATAGGAGATCATAACATAAACCAATCAGAATTCCAACAATGCATCCTTTTCAATAAGGCAGGCGATCCCCCTAAACTTGTGCATCACGAACACCTTCAACAACCAATTCATCAAAGTATATTCATCAAGGAGATAAATATCAGAGAATGATACAGACAAATGAATACTAGATCAAAATAGAGATTATCCAACAGCACCATGTATGTTCTAAATTCTCGCCTAGAGAATTTCTATCAGCAAAAACCATACGCGGTTTTGTGCATAGAAACTCGCATATATACATGATTCACCTTTATGAAACCACCATACCGAATTTAATCTTATGAAGTTAAGAAGATTTGATCAAAGAGACAGAGACAACTCCCAACTTCTGTCTAAGATATTTAAATGCTTCCCTGGGAAGAGGTTTAGTGAATATATCAGCAACTTTTTCTTTGGAAGGAACATACTCCAATTTAAATTTTTTGTTCAACCACTTTTTCACATAGAAAGCGATACTTGATAGGAATGTGCTTAGTCTTGGAATGCATAACATCATTCTTTGAGATAATGATGGAACTTGTATTATCACATAAAATGGAGATGGGAGGTGAACATTTGATTTGAATGTCTTGTAGAGTCTGCATCATCCAAAGGAGTTGTGTGCAACATGATGTGACAGCCACATATTCTGCTTCTGCTGTAGATAAGGCAACAGAACTTTGTTTCTTGCTAAACCAAGATACTAATCAGGGCCCCATGTAAAATGCACCACCACTAGTGCTTTTTCTATCATCGACATTTCCAGCCCAATCTGCGTTTGTATAAGAATGATGAGTGAGATCAGCATTCTTTGGATACCATAGACCAAAATCTTGTGTCCCTTGTAGATATTTGAATATTATTTTTACAGCTTGAAGGTGAGACTCTTTTGGATTAGCTTGGAATATTCCAACAATTCCAACTACATGCATAATGTTTGGTCGTATCCCGGTTAGATAAAGAAGACTTCCAATCATTGATCTATAATCTGGTTGATTCACCGTAGGAGAATCATCATGAGAACTAAGGTTACATCTAGTTAACATTGGCGTACTCACTGGTTTGCAGTCTTCCATCCCATACTTCTTCAGAATTTGCTTAAGATATTTTTCTTGTGATAAAAATATGCCATTTGTTGCTTGTTGTACTTGTAAGCAAAAAAAAATGTGAGTTCCCCAAGTAAAGACATTTCAAATTCTTGCTGCATGACAGAAGCAAATTTATGACTCATGGAATCTTCATTACTTCCAAAAATTATGTCATCAACATATACAATTAAAATCAATAGTTTATCATTCTCAATTTTTGTGTATAATTTACTATCAGTAGATCCCTTTGAAAAACCTTGTTGATGAAGATATTTGTCAAGAAGATAGTACCATGCCCTTGGAGCTTGTTTGAGACCATATAAAGGCTTTTTAAGTTTGCAAATAATTTTTTCATCATTTCCCAGAATGAATCCTTCTGGTTATTCTATATAAACTTCTTCTTCTAGATCACCATTGAGGAAAGAAGATTTAACATCCATTTCATAAGCTTTGAATTGTTGAAAGCTTGAAAAGGCAAGAAACATTCTTATTGCTTCAAGTCTAGCTACCAGAGCAAATGTTTCTTCAAATTATATACCTTCTTATTGAGCATACCCTTTACAAACAAGTCTAGCTTGTTTCTAATAATATCTTCATTTTCATTTAACTTGTTTTTAAAAAGCCATTTTGTTCCAATAACATTTTTATCAGGAGGTCTTGGAACCAATTCCCAAGTATGATTATTTTCAATCTGATCAAGTTCTTCATTCATGGATTGAATCCAACATTTATATTTACTATCTTGATTTACATTTTGTGGTTCAATAGTGGATAAGAATGCTAGATAGCTAGGGGATACTACAAGAGTTCTCCTTGTCTGGACACCTGATCCCTTTTCACCCAAAATTTGAAATTTTGGATGATTCTTTTGGACATTCTTGGATGGAGCCTTTTCAGATAGATCTTCTTCTGGTGCTTCATTGTGTTCACCTTCTATATTGTTGCTATTTGATGCAGGAAAATATACATCATCATCATCTTCAATTGTTGTTGTTATTTCCCTTTTAGGAGATGAGAGAGACTCATCAATTACAACATCAATACATTCAAAAATCTCCCGAAGTATTTTATTGTAACATTTATATGCCTTACTTCTAGAAGAGTAACCAAGAAATATTCCTTCATCTCCTCTAGGTTCAAACTTACCAATTCTTTCATCATTGTTCTTGATAAAAAATTTGCTTCCAAAAACTCTGAAATGCTTTGCAGTGGGAATATTTCCATACCAAAGTTCATAAGGATTTTTATCACTGTTTACTCGAACATGAGCCTTGTTGAGAATATTTACTGCAGTATGTGCTGCTTCTCCCGAAAAGGTATCTGGAGTTCCAGATTCATCAAGCATAGCCCGAGCCATTTTTTGAACTGTTCTATTCATCCTTTCTACCACTCCATTTTGTTGTGGGGTTCTAGCTATAGAAAATTTTCTTTTATGCCATGATGTTCACATAAATCAAAGAATTCATCTGATATATATTCTCATCCTCGGTGAGATCTAAGAAATTTGATTTTTAGATCTAATTCATTTTCAACCAAAGCTTTGAATATCTTAAATTTTTCAAATGCTTCATCTTTATGTTTAAGTAACCCAATCCAACACATTCTAGAGAAGTCATCCATGAATAAAATATAGTATTGTTCTCCACAAGGTGACTTTTTCCTTACAAGACCACATAGATCAGTATGTATAAGTTCAAGAGGCTTACTTGCTGATCCTTTTTTAGCATTGAATTTCACCCTGGTTTGATTACCAAATTGACATTATTTGCATATGGTACTTTTAGGTGGAGTGATGCTGGGAAGATCACGTACAGTTTTGAATCTGTTGGATTTTCTTATTTGAGAGAAGCTTAAATGTCCCAATCTTCTCTGCCATAACCAATTTTCTGAAGACTTACTCAAGTAGCATTGTTCTTGGACACCTTTCAATAAATATAGATTGCTTGGAGTTCTAGTTCCTTTTATTATTGTATTTCCTGTGTCAATTTCACGTACTACACATTATTTTGAGCTAAAGACAAATTCATTACCTTTATCACACATTTGACTCACACTCAATAGGTTATGCTTTAATCCATCCACATACATAACATTGTTAGATTTCACCATTTATTTAAGAAAAACAGAACCTTTTCCTTTAATGATAGCAGGAGAGTCATTTCCAAAGGTAACGTTATTTTCCTTTTCTAAAGCATTATATGAAATGAGTTTATTTATATCACTTTTCATGTGTTTTGAGCATCCGCTATCAATGTACCATTGATTTTCTTCCCCTTTTGAAAATAAATTTATGCCACAACTTTCAACCTATTGGGGTTCCCATGTTTTGGCTAGGTTGACAAGACCAAAAGATGAGACAACATAGAACCACTTTCAGACCTCGGGATCTAGCCCTCCTAGGTCCAGAGAGGGATCTATCTATGATTGTCAAAGGTGTTTGTCTCTGAAGCTCACAATAAGGTATTAACCTATTTCTATGTGCAGGGCTTTTTTGTTTGATTGTTTGTGTTTGGTTGTTGGGAATCGAGAAAGGAAGGTCCAATATAAGACAAGGATGAGCATAGAAGGGATTAGGCTAAGACAGAAAACTCAGGGAACATCGAGGCCATTGGGCAATGGATTCAAGAAAGGATTTATTCGTAATTAATGTGGAAGCTTTCAGTTGGGCTAGTCATCTAGAGCATTTGGATCTCAAATATGATAGTTGGAATGAGACATTAAAGACTGAAAATGAAAGGAGGAGAACCAACCAACTCTGTCTATAGATCAAGTCAGAGGTCATTTAACTCCAGGCCTACTTGGACAAAATCAGAGGTAGGGAAAGGGATCTTAGGAAGGCCTAATTGGGATGGAAAGATCCTAGAGAGGCAGAGACAAGGTTCTAGACGCCCCAGTGTTCTTAACGCATTCAACTAGATCCTAGCAAGAACATCTAAACATAGATTTCATTAATTCATACATCAGAGAGAAGGCAATAACATCCACTACACTGGTTAAATCAGTTGAAATCAATATTTAGATACACGCATAAGAAGAAAACATAAAGGGCTGGGAGAGCAACAACATAAGGTACCTATCAAGGGTAAATCTTATGCCAAACTTCTAATGCGAGCCAGTAGAAATGGAATGAAATGAAATAAAACACAGAGATAAGAAAACATCATCAGCTGCTTTAGATCAGGATCCAAAGAAATATGCTTGTCATATTAAAAACAAGACCAATCAGGTACATCATAGCCCATAGCTTGAACATTCAGTCTGAATACATCAAATCTTAGCCTATCTTACAATATTACACAGAGAACTTGTCTCAAGAGGAAAATGCTTGCGTTTCACTGATATCTCATCAACAACCATTACAAAAATTTCCTTCTGTGTTTTATAGCAGAAGAGATACAGGAGATCGACCGAGGAGGTAGGTGAACACTAAATGCAACATTAATCACAGAAAAGAAACGAGGGCTGAAACCCATTCTATTTCAAATCTCTGCATTTATCTCTGGTATGGCTTAGGTGTTCTGACTACAGTACTGTGTGGTACATTTGGAATATCAAAAACAAAACAAAGAACAGTGAAATCTTCCCTACTTGTGCAACAACGCTTCTGATCATGTAGGACTGCTGTCAGGGCAGAAGAACCTTTCCAAAACATGGCATTGAATGAAAACTGCATGGGCACTTTGTCCTTTGATGAAGAAAAACATTTCTGATGATATGAAACCCTGATACTCTGATCTCTCGTGCTGTACCTTCTGTGTGATGTATGGGTCTTTGAACCGGTTCTTCTGATTCCTAAAATCCTTGAGAGGGCGCAAAAGTATTCTATTTACTGCCTCGAACCCTATGTTGTTCCCGTACTGTCTTTGTTCATGCATTCTAAGCCTTAATGGCGTCGGAGAGGGTTTGCAGATTTTAAATCTGTCCTTTGATGGAGAAAACCACTCTGCTGATGTATAAAACCTACTATTCATTAACTCCTTTGCCCCTGTCAGTGGGAAACTTGTTGTTGCCTCCATGCTGTGCAATTATGGTGGCGTGTCAACTCTTGTACTCCGTGGAAAACTCACAACTGTGTGAGGAAAATCGATGCAATGGAAGACTGGTGGAGCGAAGGGTGAAACATATGGTGGTGCGGCGGCGGCGGAAAAAATGATATTATGTGAAATAATGGCGAAAATGCAGTGAAGTGGTGAAATGCACGAACAATAGGGTTTGGTGGTGATATGCAGCGCAGACCGTTAGATCATGGTCTGGGAGCGAAGATCAACGGCGGAGACCAACGTGGAGGGACGACCTTATGAAAACAGACGAAACAAACACGAAATGTTGACTTTAATGCAAATGTGAAACTTTGGTTAAAATCCAAAATGCACTCGAAATGGGCGAAAATGTTACGAAAATACGTGGACCTGAGTGTACAAGGTTGGACCCAGTGGAGGTGGAGATGCGATTAAACTTCGACCGTTGGATCTTAGGAGGAGATCAACGGACAGCGAGGATCAAACGATGAACTGTTTGGGAAGGTCCGATGGTAGAAACATGGAGGAAGAAGTGATGCAATATGAGCCATCGATCTTGGGTGAACGGACGGTCATGATCAAGTCGGAGGATCGAAATTGGGGGAAATAGGGGTGACACACTTAAAAAGTTCTGATTGCGATCAGAGCGATGTTGCGATTAAGCGCCAACCATCGGATCGAGGACTAGATCAACGACCTGCATTCAATTGGAGGGGAAATGGGAGGCACGATGGGTGTGAAGCGATTAGCGCTGGGCCGTAGGATCAGCTGGGAAATGGACGACCAGGATTGAATCGGGAGATCGCAATCGGGAGTCAGACGAGAAGGTTTGCGATTGCGACCGGAAGGGGACTTGCGATTGAGCGTTGGCCGTTGATCTCAGGTCCAGATCAAAGGCGAGGAATGCAATCGGAGGATGGCAGCAATTGGGGATCGGAAGACAGGGCTACGATCAATTGTATCGCAAGTGTTCACGATGGGTCGATCGGAGGGATGAACATAAACTTTTACGATTGCGATCGGGCGGGGGCCTGCGATTAGCACTCTGCCATTGGATCTCCGTGATGGATTGATGGTGTTCAACGCATCGCGAGACTTAACGTTATAACTTAATCGCATCGGAACTTTCAAACTTTACAAAGGAAATTGGACCCCCGCCGATCTTCTGATTGCGATTAGCGCTTGGGACTTGAGCGCTTAGTCCCAGCGCCTGGTTACATGGGGACAAAGATCAGTGGGGCTGGCGGGAAAAGGGCTAGGCCTATTATATGGTTGGAAAGTGGATTTTAGTCCGTTTAAATGGAATTACAAGGCCAAGGAGGGGA
The DNA here is from genome assembly GCA_034641835.2 of Pinus albicaulis. Classification (NCBI taxonomy): domain Eukaryota; kingdom Viridiplantae; phylum Streptophyta; class Pinopsida; order Pinales; family Pinaceae; genus Pinus; species Pinus albicaulis. The sequence goes on from CM076584.1 coordinate 1,408,247,822, forward strand.
ACGATAGAGGAGTAAGGGGGAAACATGGTCAACAAAGGCTAGGGGGGGGGAATTTAAAGAGGGTTTTGGGGGAATTTGAAAGGTAAGAAGGGAAATTTAGGGGGAACCAAAGGGGACTTTGACCAAGGGGAAAGGGGTAAAATAATGGTATTTGAGGAGTAGAATTTATAATCAGTGAGGCTTTAGATGGGAAATCAACAGAGGGGATTTCACTGCAAAGCATAGGCCTGTAGAAGACTTCAAAGATGGTGTGTCTTTAGGGGAGACACATCCCTTGAAGGGTCTCCAAAATAATACAGCCCCCAGCTTGCTTGTCAAGAATTTCATAGGGGGGCTAACAGTGGCTCCACATGGGGATGGCTTCTTCTTGAAGGAGTCAAGAAACCAGAGATGATCTTTGGAGTAGGCTAGATGCCTGCTGCTTGGCACATCCCTTTCTTTCTTTGATTTTCAGCTGCTACAATATGTTAGAAATATCAGCAGAAAAACCTTCCCAACCAAACTACCTACCCAGAATATAGTTCTAACATTTCCCTTTGGGTGCATTTGAGCTAGCAGACCCTTTAAATTTTATTTTCAAAACAAAAACAAACCTATTCTAAATCTACCCTTATTTCTCCATGAGACCAAATTAGACTGTTGGCCTCATATGCTTCTCTACCTAATCTAACATCTGTTGGGATTAGACTGTCCAACAAATTTCTTCTCCTACATTATAAAACAAGAAATTGAAAAACATCCAAGCCAGGATTAGACTGTCTGACTTGCTGGAGTGAAGACTTGTGGAAAACTGAAGACAAAACTGTGAAGGCATCAAATCTACAGTTTTGAAACATCCTTCTTTTCTTGTGACTCGGGTTTTGAGAAAATTAGAGTCACTTCCTTTGTTCATTTCAGCTCTGGTTTTGGACATGTTAGAGCTGATTCTTCTTTCACTGCTGGTCTAGGTTTTGAGCATATCAGGACCATCTGTTCTACTTCTTTTGGCTCAGATTTTAATCATGTTTGAGCCACTCCTTTTGCCTTTCGGAGGTTCAAGTTTTGAGCATGTCTGAACCTCTCCTCTTTTTTTTTCTTTTTTCTTTTAAATAAAACTGCAATGATATATACAATGGAGAATGAAACTGGAAACTGAAATTTAGCAGAAGTAGTGCTTGAGCATCCTGCCATTGACAGGACCCCCAAACAGCTCTGTACCATCAAGTTATTGTAAGAAAAATGCATTAGGACCCACAGTGGCTTGGATGATATATGGACCCTGCCACAAGCTATCAAACTTGCCATGTTTACCTTTGTCCTCTCTCCTTGAATCCCATTTCAGAACTTTATCTCCAACCTTGAAATCTGAAGCTTTGGCTCTTTTGTCAAACTATCTCTTTATGCTTTCCTGGACTTTGACATTTTTGCTATAAACCTGCCCTCTCGTTTGCTACAGATGGATAGTTTCATTGATTCTTCTCACCATACTGTTTTCCTCTGATTGGATCTCCTGGATAATTTTGACCACTGGAACTCCAAGGCTTATAGGAAAAACTTCTTATGTTCCATAGACGAGCTGGAATGGTGACATGCCAATGGATTTCTTTGTGGTGAGCCTGTCTGCCCACAGAGCATGTATCAAATTTTTATGCCACGACCTTTTGTTATCCTCCAACAGATTTTTTATGATTGTGACCAGGCTTTTGTTGGATGATTCAGCTAATCCATTACCCTGGGGGTAATAGGCAGTTGAATGACAGAAATCAATCATTCTCTTGGATCTGAAAGCAGCAGCATTGTCAGTGATTATTTTCCTTGGACAGCTAAACCGAGATAGGATGAAGTCTTCTAGGAACCTAATGATGACAGAATCAGTGGCATTCCTAGTGGGTATGGCTTCTATCCATTTAGTGAAGTAATTCGTAGTGGTTAGGATCCATTTATGTAGCCCAGAGGAGGCGGGATGGATTTATCCTATAAAGTCTAGGCCCCATTGAATGAAGGGACCTTCTACGATGATAGGTTGCAAAGGGAGGGGGAGAAGCTTTCTTCTGCCTTCGAAGATCTGACACTGGTGGCAGGTAAGAATCATTTTATGGACATCATTGAAAAGTGTGGACCAGTAATAGCCAGCCCTGAGTATCTTATTTGCAGAGGCTTTCCAACTCAGGTGGCCTCCACACTCTCCGACATGAAATTCTTGTTGGATTCTCTCAGCTTCCATTCCAAACAAACATTTCAACAGTAGGCCATTTGTATTTTTCCAATATAGACTCTCGTTCAAAATGTAGTAATTTCTAGCTTTGAGTTTTATGAATCTGGCCTTGGTTTTGGACAGTTCTGGAGGGGCATTGAGATTGGTGAGCACGTAAAGGATATCGGAATACCAAGGAGAGTTCTGGAACTGCTCCTCAACCGTTGGATGGGGCAATCCTTCCTTCTCATCTAAGGCATTTATCATGTTAATGTCAAGGGCCTGCAAGTTTGATTCAGCCATTAACTGGGCCAGGCCTTGACCTTTGATCAGTTTGGTGGGTGTTATTTCGAGGTCATATTCCAAGATTGTAGCAATCCATTTGCCCCTTTTCCCATCAGGGTCTTGGGACAAGATATCTTTGACCACTATACTTGGCACATAAGCAATGGTGTGAGAATGCAGAATGTACACCCTAAAGTCTTTTAAGGCCTTTACCAGGGCATAGGCCTGCTTTTCCATAATGTTGTACTTTAAGGGTGCATCCCTCAAGGCTTTGCTGAAGAAGGCAATTGGCTGCTCATGCCCTTCTGAATTCCATTGCAGCAAGACTGCAGCTACTGTGTGTTCAGAGGCAAAGGAAAAGATCAGAAAATCTTTTGAGAAGTTTGGGCAGGTAAGGACAGGGACCCGAGTGAGTGCAAGTTTTACTGACTCAAAATATTTCTTGGCTTCAACAGTCCACTTAATTCCTGCATCTTTCTTTAGCATGTTGGTCATTTTCCTAAGATGCTCAGCAAGATTGGGGATAAATCTCCTAAGGAAATTGATCTTCCCTATGAAGGACTATAACTCCTTGATGTTTCTCGGATGTGTAATTTGAAGTATTCCCTCAAACCTCTGTGGGTCTATCCTAATCCCTTTCTCAGATGTAATGTGACCAAGAAGTTTACCTTCTTGCAGCCCGAAAACAGTTTTCTTAGGATTTAAGGACAGACCGTACCTTCTACATTTTTCAAAAACCTTTCTCAGATGTTTCAGGTGTTCTTCTTCGGTTTTAGAAAAGACAGTCAAGTCATCCAAATAGATAACTATGAAGTGTCCTATCTCCTCTGAGAAAGCTATATTCATCGCTCTCTGGAAGGTAGCTCCAGCATTCATCAGTCCAAAAGGCATCTTCACATACATGAAGGTACCCCATGGGGTGGTAAACACCGTTTTGAGTTGATCTTCTGGGAATACCATAACTTTATTATACCCTGAAAAACCATCAAGCAGGGAGATTCTCTTAGAGCCCACTACCTTCTATAGAATATGCTCCATTCTAGGCAAAGGGTAGTTGTCTTTCAGGGAAGCTCTGTTGAGGTTTCTGAAGTCTATGCATAATATGATCTCCCTTGTTTTCTTTCTCACAGCCACTAAGTTTGACACCCAATCAGAAAACCTTACAGGAACTATAATGCCTGCATCATACATCTTTTTGATTTCTTTCTCTATTGCAGGCAATTGTTTTGGATTGATTCTGCGAAGTTTTTGTTTGAAAGGCTTCTGATTTTCCTTTAAGGGTATCTTGTGTTGTATGATGTTGGTGTCATAGGCCTTTAAGTCTTCATAGCTCCATGCAAACACATCAATGAATTCCCTAAACAGGTCAATGTATTTGTTCTTCATGTTTGCAGGTACAGACTTAGCCAGTTTGATCATTTTGGGCTTATCGTCAGTGCCAATGTTGCATTCTTCGACATCTAAGTCTGCATGTTCTATAGTGGGCTTTTTTGCTACATCATCAAAGTCAAAAAGGTCCTCTAGGGGTGCCAGGCCTCTGGGTATGTTCTTATCTTTGGCCTGCAACACCTCCACTTCCTCATTACCTGCATTTTCACATTTTTCGGTAGAACTTCCAGTTTCCTTAGAAAAAGTGTTTATTTCTATGTTACAGGGTGTTTCTCGTTCATCTGAGGGATCCTCACATGGGCATATGTCATCCGGTTTTGAGTCGAAATCAGAAAATTCAAACTCATTTCTGCCCACCAGGAAATCTTCGATCTGTTTATCTCCTTCAAAGACCTGCCAATATTTTTCGTTGTCTGGCACTGTAGGTCTGAACTTGGTTTGAATGATGATTTGTTGATCAGGGGGAGTCTTCGGATATGAACTAGCCAGGAAAGCTAATCCATTAGCAATAAAGTTCTGACTCCTAGGCATAAATACCAATTCATATTCAACAAAGGTTTTCAATAAGTCTACTGTGTCATTCCTGTATGCTCTCAACCTGGGGTGTTTTTCCGTATATTCACCATTCACTTGTTTGATAACTAACTCAGAGTCTCCTCTCACAGCTATCCTATGGGCTCCTAATTTCTTCAATAGGTTCAGACCCAGGATGAGAGCCTCATATTCTGCAATATTATTTGTGCATTTGAAATGCAGATTCACAGTGTGGCTCTCTACATGATCATTTCCTGTGTTACGTAGCCACACCCCTGCTCCAGCATTTTGTCTAGTACAGGACCCATCGAAGTTCATTTCCCACAGGGGCTCGCCATTATGTTGCATTGAGGAGTCTGTACTAGGTTGTGGGTTATCTTGTTCTTCACGTGGTATATCAGTTTGAAGGGTATGACTAATAGGCTAACTGCATTGTGTTCCTGGTTCATTCTGAGTTTCGTTTTTTGTACCCTGCCCACGGTTTTCATCATCATATTCTTCTAGGGTAGCCATTATGCTAAAGTCCACAGGCTCTGTGTTTTTGCTCGAATTTTTACATTCAGATTCTGGCTCTCCTAAGGATTGGTCATTATAGAGGATGAAAGAATCCAGGTCTGTGTGTACAAAGTATAATGGTGAATTTTCAGGCTTCTCGGGGCTACTGACTAATAATTTCATCTGAGATTCTCTATACAGTCTTCTAAGTTGGCCAAAAATAGGGATAGTGGCATATGAGCCATCCATCTGCATTGTTCCTTGCAGTTTGGCTCCCCATGATCTAGATATCAGCATGCCATACTTGGGTGGCACATCTGCTACCACCACATCCATGACCATACACTTAGCAGGAATCTGGGTCAAGCTCACACACAAGTCCTTGATCAGGCCTAGGAATTTTACTCTGCTAGAGTCAAATGAATATAGATCTTTGTAAGGTCGTGTTACTTCTAGGCCTAGCTTTTCCATCACTACCTTAGGCATTAAATTGTGTGATGCTCCAGAATCATGCATGGCATTGTGGAGTATTTTTTCATGAATGTTGAGACTGATATAGAAAGGTGGCACTACCCCTTCCTGAAATTTTCCCTCAATATTTGGACCAAATAGGAGGGCAGGTTGATCATCATTCAAATTTACAGAGTCATTGTTTTCCCCTAAATTTAGTGCTTTCAAAATTTGGCCTTTATATACATTCTGAGTGGCCAGCTCAGATAATGGTACAGAGATTTTAATTTTTGCAATCTCACTTTCCAAATTGAAAGTGGACTAACTCTTGGAAATGCTCGAATCTGTTTTACTAGCCACCTTGGTGACCAAATCAGTTTGTAATTTCTCATTATGTACAGGGTTATGAACAATTGTATCAGGAGTACTAACTGAAGTGCTAGTACTACTAGCGATCTCACCTTGTTTTTCATTCCTCTAGTCGTCTTTTTCTTTGTTTTTCCCAGAACTTTCAGCTGCTAATTCACTATTTACAGTAGATGCTTTAGAAGTTTTATCAGGTATTTTCTTCATGGTAACCTCAGAGGCCTTTGTTTTTGAGGTGTCCCAGTTCTTTTTGCTTCTAATTTCATATTGCCTGACCTACATGATGGCATCTTCATATCCAAGTCTGTAATGTTCGGATTCTGATCTTTCCTCATCCCAACATGAGGGGGAGGGTTGATCTTCCTCCGAAAAACAGTTATGGATTGAGTCCTCTATTTCAAACATGTTTATTGTATTCCCTCCAGACTCTTCTATGATTCCCTCATCCTCATCTAGGAATTTTTCTTGAAATGGGGGAATAACTTGTTTGTCTAACTCTCTTTGCCTGTTGGGAGTGGCATTGTTTCTTCTAAATTTCTGGTTCTGGTTTTGATTTTGGTTTTGGTTATTAACCGTGACAAAAATTTTCTTTACCATTTTTTGTAGCTCTTCCACGTTTTTTGATATTCTGTCATAGTTGGGATCAGACGTGTAAGCTACATTGTCACCTCTATACGTTACCCTTTTATCAGCTCTTAGTCTTGCTCTTTTCTCAATCAAGTTGGCTTCTATATTCACTGCTCCTTTCTGCATGTCTTCCAGTGTGTTGTATTCTTTATCCCTAAGCTCATAGGCATATGTCAGCATCAAACCCATCAGGGTACTTGGTTAGGGCCATACCTTGTTGAGGTTTCATATGTGGAGGGAGAGCATTGTAAATGCTATTAAATCTAGTGGTGTAATCATGGACACTCTCCCCTACATTCCTTTTAAGGCTCATGTATTCTGCCAGGAGCTGGCGAGGGTTTGCTCTAACCTCCCATTTGTCTATGAAGTTCCGATATAACGCAGGGAGATATTGGATACTGCCAGGGGGTAAACCTTTAACCATTTCTTTACATCGCCCCCCAGGCTTTGGGAAAATATTCTCATTTTGATTGTTTCGTCATCAATTTCCATATAATAAAAAGAATCCTCCATCTTATCTACGTGTTGTTGAGCTGTAATGGATTCTTTGGCAGTGAAGTGTGGGATTTTTTACTGATAATCATTTGGCAAGGGTAACAAGTGCTGTGGTAAAACTAAAGGTTCGTACCAAGCTGCCATGATAATGTTCTGATGAGGTATAGGGTTGGCTTGAGCTGCTGGTATTTGGATGATAGGGATATTAGGACCAGCAGAAGTTTGTTGAGCAGATCTAGGGTGGGAGAGACCCAAATTTTGAATGAAGTGGATATCAGGTGGTGTAGATGGAGGGGTTCCTCTGTCCCTAGTGTGTTGACCACTATGAGATGGTGTACTGTGAGGCTCAAGGTCTTGCTGGTCTAGGTGATTGACTGACCTGGTTCTTGATAAACTGTTAGGTAGGTCTAGGTCAAGGAGAAAAGGTGCTAGAGCTGTTAGGTTTTCTGGTGTAGAATTAGCTCTATGAATGTTACTGGAAATAGTTGGTCTGTTAGGTGTAGGAGCTCCTTTGAGGATACTCTCTGGATTGTCAACTATTTCAGGTGGGTTAGGGTTGGGATAAGCTCTTGTGTGGATGGTTCTGAAAGCCAGAATGCTATTTCCCAGCCAAGCAGCTTAACCCTACTCGTTACTTCTTCTGTGGTTGATTGTCTCAGGGGCTGGTCTCCCAGTGGATTCTATTGTGAAACCAAGATAATCAGCAGGCCTACTGATCACCAGTGGATTCTTTTAATTTAGGAACGATGGAGTCACCAGGTGGAGGGTTTTAGGGTGTATCTAAAGGGTCACACTGTCCACCACAGTGCTCAAGCACTATCACCTTTCAGGAATCTCCTCATGACAGTAAACTCCAACCAGAGATTGACTGGGAGGGCGTTTACTAGATATGTCACATCCGAAGAGTGTGAGATCCGGAGGCTACCTGGCCCTTTCGAGACTCTGTCTAAGAGTATGGTGGATATTCAATAATGGAGGTTGATTCAAGAAAGGAGTGACTTACTTTCAACCTAACCAGAGTACTAAGTTTCTGAAGTTTTTAAGAATGTTTAAGGTGAAATGTACTCAGAACTCCCCAGTGGAGTCGCCATTATGTTGGGGTTCCCATGTTTTGGCTAGGTTGACAAGACCAAAAGATGAGACAACATAGAACCACTTTCAGACCTCAGGATCTAGCCCTCCTAGGTCTAGAGAGGGATCTCTCTATGATTGTCAAAGGTGTTTGTCTTTGAAGCTCACAATAAGGTATTAGGCTAGTTCTATGCACAGGGTTTGTTTATTTGATTGTTTGTGTTTGGTTGTTGGGAATCAGGAAAGGAAGGTCCAATATAAGACAAGGATGAGCATAGAAGGGATTAGGCTAAGACAGACAACTCAGGGAACATCGAGGCCATTGGGCAATGGAGTCAAGAAAGGATTTATTCGTAATTAATGTGGAAGCTTTCAGTTGGGCTAGTCATCTAGAGCATTTGGATCTCAAAGATGATAGTTGGAATGGGACATTAAAGACTGAAAATGAAAGGAGGAGAACCAACCAACTCTGTCTATAGATCAGGTCAGAGGTCATTTAAATCTAGGCCTACTTGGACAAAATCAAAGGTAGGGCAAGGGATCTTAGGAAGGCCTAATTGGGATGGAAAGATCCTAGAGAGGCAGAGATAAGGTTCTAGACCCCCCAGTGTTCTTAACACATTCAACTAGATCCTAGCAAGAACATCTAAACATAGATTTCATTAATTCATACATTAGAGAGCAGGCAATAACATCCACTACACTGGTTAAATCAATTGAAATCAATATTCAAATACACGCATAAGCAGAAAACATAAAGGGTTGGGAGAGCAGCAACATAAGGTACCTATCAAGGGTAAATCTTATGCCAAACTTCTGATGCGAGCTAGTAGAAATGGAATGAAATGAAATCAAACACAGAGATAAGAAAACATCACCAGCTGCTTTAGATGAGGATCCAAAGAAATATGCTTGTCATATTAAAAACAACACCAATCAGGTACATCATAGCCCATAGCTTGAACATTCAGTCTGAATACATCAAATCTCAACCTATCTTACAATATTACACAGAGAACTTGTCTCAAGAGGAAAATGCTTGTGTTTCACTGATATCTCATCAACAACCATTATAATAATTTCCTTCTGTGTTTTATAGCAGAAGAGATACAAGAGATCGACTGAGGAGGTAGGTGAACACTAAATGCGACATTAATCACAGAAAAGAAACGAGGGCCGAAACCCATTCTATTTCAAATCTCTACATTTATCTCTGGTATGGCTTAGGTGTTCCGACTGCAGTACTGTGTGGTACATTTGGAATATCAAAAACAAAACAAATAACAATGAAATCTGCCCTACTTGTGCAACAACGGATCTGATCATGTAGGACTGCTGTCAGGGCAGAAGAACCTTTCCAAAACACGGCATTGAATGAAAACTGCATGGGCACTTTTTCCTTTGATGAAGAAAAACATTTCTGATGATATGAAACCCTGATACTCTAATCTCTCATGCTATACCTTCTGTGTGATGTATGGGTATTTGAACCGGTTCCTCTGCTTCCTAAAATCCTCGAGAGGGCGCAAAAGTATTCTATTTACTTCCTCGAGCCCTATGTTGTTCCCATACTATCTTTGTTCATGCATTCTGAGCTTTAATGGCGCCAGAGAGGGTTTGCAGATTTTAAATCTATCCTTTTATGGAGAAAACCACTCTGCTGATGTATAAAACCTGCTATTCATTAACTCCTTTGCCCCTGTCAGTGGGAAACTTGTTTTTTCCTCCATGATGTGCAATTATGGTGGCATTTCAACTCTTTTACTCCACGGAAAACTCACAACTGTGTGAGGAAAATCGATGCAATGGAAGACTGGTGGAGCGGAGGGTGAAACATATGGTGGTGCGGCGGCGGCGGAAACAATGATATTATGTGAAATAACGGCGAAAATGCAGTGAAGTGGTGAAATGTGTGAACAATAGGGTTTGGTGGTGATATGCAGCGCAGACTGTTAGATCATGGTGTGGGAGCGAAGATCAACGACGAAGACCAACGTGGAGGGATGACCTTATGAAAACAGACGAAAAAAACACGAAATGTTGACTTTAATGCAAATGTGAAACTTTGGTTAAAATCCAAAATGCACTGGAAATGGGTGAAAATGTTACGAAAAGACGTGGACCTGAGTGTACAAGGTGGGACCCAACGGAGGCGGAGATGCGATTAAACTTGGACCATTGGATCTTAGGAGGAGATCAACGGACGGCGGGGATCAAATGATGAACTGTTTGGGAAGGTCCGATGGAAGAAACATGGAGGAAGAAGCGATGCAATATGAACCATCGATCTTGGGTGAACAGATGGTCGTGATCAAGTCGGAGGATCACAATCGGGGGAAACAGAGGTGACACACTTGAAAAGTTTCAATTGCGATCAGAGCGATGTTGCGATTAAGCGCCAATCGTCGGATCAAGGACTAGATCAATGACCTGCATTCAATCGGAGGGGAAATGGGAGGCACGATGGGTGCGAAGCGATTAGCGCTGGGTCGTAGGATCAGCTGGGAAATGGACGGCCAGGATTGAATCAGGAGATCGCAATTGGGAGTCAGATGAGAAGGTTTGCGATTGCGACCGGAAGGGGACTTGCGATTGAGCGCTGGTCGTTGATCTCGGGTCCAGATCAATGGCGGGGAATGAAATCAGAGGATGGCAATGATCGGGGATCGGAAGACAGGGCTGCAATCAATTGCATAGCAAGTGTTCGCGATGGGTCGACCGGAGGGACACACATAAACTTTTGCGATTGCGATCGGGCGGGGGCCTGCGATTAGCGCTCCGCCGTTGGATCTTTGTGATGGATCGAAGGTGTTCAACGCATCGCGAGACTTAACGTTATAAATTAATCGCATCGGAACTTTCGAAGTTTACAAAGGAAATTGGACCCCCGCCGATCTTTCGATTGCGATTAGTGCTTGGGACTTGAGCGCTTGGTCCCAGCGCCTGGTTACATGGGGACAAAGATCAGCGGGGTTGGCAGGAAAAGGGCTAGGCCTATTATATGGTTGGAAAGTGGATTTTAGCCCATTTAAATGGAATTAGAAGGCCAAGGAGGGGAACGATAGAGAAGTAAGGGGGAAACATGGTCAACAAAGGCTAGGGGGGGGAATTTAAAGAGGGTTTTGGGGGAATTTGAAAGGTAAGAAGGGAAATTTAGGGGGAACCAAAAGGGACTTTGACCAAGGGGAAAGGGGTAAAATAATGGTATTTGAGGAGCGGAATTTATAATCAGTGAGGCTTTAGATGGGAAATTAGCAGAGGGGATTTCACTGCAAAGCATAGGCCTGCAAAAGACTTCAAGGATGATGTGTCTTCAGGGGAGACGCATCCCTTGAAGGGTCTCCAAAATAATACAGCCCCCAGCTTGCTTGTCAAGAATTTCATAGCGGGGCTAACACAACCTGTAAGTCCTTCTTTCTCCATACCTTTGAATTTGAAGGTATATGCTCTTTTGGCTGAAGTTTGCTCCTGCATTCAAATTCTTCATGCCCAAAGTTATTGCAATAAGTGCATTCAATTTCATCTTGAAGAGGAGAAAATTTGTTATAAGTGTTCTTTATTCTAGTCTCATTTATTTTCTTTATAGCTTCGTTGGTCATGATGGTTTTGTATGCAACACATTGACTAACTTTATGACTGAAATTAGGACATGAGAAACATTGTCCATTAAAGAAGAAATTTCTGTGATCATGAAATCTTCTATTTTTTACCTGATGATTGATATTTTTGTTATTGTTATTCCTCTTATTAAAGTGGTCATGCTTTACCTGTGAAGCTTATTTGTTATTCTGATGAATGACAGAATGTTGTAGGTTGTCTTTAGCTATGTTTAGATAGTTTGGTGCTAGAGACTGAGAGGATTCTCTGATACATCCAAGACCAGTCTTTACAAGGGGAGAGTGTTGAACCTTGATAATTTCATCTAAGGTTTCAGATATTTTAGCAAATCTAAGATTTAAAGTTTTCACTTTCTCAATTTCCTTTCTTAGACTTACTATTTCACATTCTAATTTCTCATTGTGCTTCTCCTTTTCTATAATTTGATTCTTCAGAGTATCTATGGCAATTTTGATTTCTTCCAAACATATCTTGAGATGATTTATTTCTTCAAGAAAATCATTTTCTTCTAATGCATCCATAAAAGTATCTTTAGCCTCACTAGAGTCCTTTTCAAAATCCATGAGTAGTCTAATATCTTGATTAGATTCTCCTTCTTCACTATTTGATAAACCATCACTATCTTCATGAGTATAATAGCTTTTTCTATTGATAAACCGTTTCTTATTTCCTTTAGCCACTTCCTTTCCCTTTTCATGACTATCTTTATAGGGACATTTAGCATCATAATGGCCAACTCTTCCACAAGAAAAACATTTACAGGGAAGCTTACCTCTGAACCTTCCAGTGCCAAGCTGTAGCTTCTTTACAAAATTTATCTCATCTTCTTCTAAAGCATACTCTAATCCTTCTTGTCTTCTTCCTCCTTTCCTTTTGCAGTAGCTCTGAAGACAACTTCTTCGACTTCAGATGGAACTCCTTTTCTCATTTCACAAGCAGTCAGAATCCCATGAATTTGAACAGTAAGAGTTTGTAGATCCTGCTTCTCTTCAATAACAGACACTTTTGACTCAAATTTGGAAATTAGAGATCTTAAAACCATTTCTACTAGAGCAGTGTCAGTTATGGTTTCACCTAGATTTCTCATATGATTCACAATATCATCTAGACATAAAAAGAAACTGGAAATTCTTTCCTCATTATGCATTCTGATTTTTTCATATTGAATTCTGAGAGTTTGGAGTTTAGCACTTTTTACCCTGGCATCACATTCATAGCTTAGAATGATTTTGTCCCATATCTCCTTTGTTGTATTCAACTGCATGACTTTGACAAATTCTGATTCAGTCAAACTTCCCAATAATGCATTGGCCGCCTTTGCATTGGTTTCATAGTTCTTTCTTGCTACTGCATCTGTTGGAACTAAAGCTAGATATTGATAACCTCCTTTAACTATAGCCCATACATCTGCTCCAAGAGACTGAAGATAGGATATTTTCCTTGACTTCCAGAAGATTAAAGTGTTTCCGTTGAAGAGAGGAGGTCTAATAGATGTTGTCCCATCTCGATTGCTCATCTTAGCTGATCTTTATTCTAGCGATTAAGCTTCTTCAGAAGAACCTGCTCAGATACCAATTGTTAGGAAAAATACTAATAGGGGGGTTGAATCAGTACTTAAAACTTACTGATAATTTTTACTTTTTCCTTTGCTGAATTCCATATGTGACTTTAATGAACCCAACTCGTGTATACATGTGCATATATCAACAGAAACATACGTATACTAATATAATTTAATTGTTTATAAAAACTTTCAGAGACAATCTTAAACTCATATTATCAGTTATTCATCTATTAGTTAAGTAGTAAATATGTGTAGTAATAGCAGAATAAATCATCACACATGAACACCAATATTTAAGGTGGAAACCCAATTCGGGATAAAACCACCATTGTTGTCGTCTCTGTCTTCAATATTTACTATATGAAAAATTTCTTACAATATTGTACTGATGTAGACTCATATCAGTACGCAGGAATCTACCTGCAGAAGGATGAAACCTTCTCTCGTTCTCCAGCTACTACTGGAAGGGAGCTTCAACCCCCTAATCTCGTTTACCAGCCACTACTGGAAGGGAGCTTCTACCCCCTGATTATATCAACATATTCTACTAGTGGGAAGCTTTTACTTCCATACTAAAGGCTTCAACCCTCAAATTTATTGCAAACCATGTTTCATCAATTTTCACACTGGATCAAATAGCTTCAACACAACCCTTCATAAGAACAATAATAATGAACTTTACCCAATACTTTAATCAGAATAGTGAGATCACTGTAACAAGAACATATAAATAACCCAGACTTCAGAATTAGTATGAAAAATCAAACTTAACCCTGAACATTCATCATCTTAAAATGCATATGCTACTTTGCTTCATTGAACCTGCGTGTATACGCATTTTTATTCACACCAACCTGAGTATAGATCTGTGAATACTGTTTTTATAGAATGTGATTAGTCTCAGATCTAGATCTGAGGCTTTCAATCAGATATCTTTTCAGAAATTCAGAACCCTTAATCAGTCAGTCATCAGTAACCATGTTTACTCTCTCATTTATCAGATTTGTACATATTCAACTTAGCATCATATACAATATTCGAGCAACCCATATATACATGAAGAATTCATTGATAGATAGCAGAAATACATTAGAAATAAACAGATAACCTCTACAATAAGCTTCAAAAAATCCTAACTTCCTTACTCTCCTTTTCTGAGACAAAGCCGCGTATATACGCACTTTTACCAAGACGAACTAGCATATAGATCTGTAAATATTAACTTTGTATAATGTATCAGATTTATAGAACTTACCCATATTTCTTCACTTCATTTCAGCAAACATGCGATAGATCACAGATCTAATCATCTCTTCAATAAATCATGTAGGAACATCGGAATTTCAGGTCTAAAGATCATGATCCATCATTTTATCTGCGGGTGCATCATAATTTAGATTTATCAATAAAACAGAGTTCATCCCATGTAGATATACTTCAAAGAGAATTATTTAGTGACAACCCTTACTCATGCACACCTTTGCACTATGATCTTGTTTTCCTTATATAGATTTAGCATTTACCAATACCATGAGTCAAAACCACATGACAGTCAATGGTATTCTTGGAAAAAATCAAATAGATGACACAACGCTCAATATTGTGGGATAATACCATGGAAATTACCCCTGGTATCATATTTTTAGAGCTTAAAATGAATACGTGAGTTTGATCGTACTTATCAACGTGTATATGCGACTTGGCTTCTACAAACCCGCTTATAGATCCTGCAATATCAAAATTATCCAATATTCTGCTGGACATTACATAATTCTTCTGATAGACTGTTGAGCTTCTCTAGGAAGACATATACTCCATCCTTTGCCAGATATTTTCCATCAAGGACAACATATTAGGACATAGGAATCATATTGCCAACATATACTCTTGGTATTATAGAACTTGTGGAATAAGTTGGGCAGCCTCCTTGGAGAGCTTGTTTGCTAGGGTATTGAGTTCATGTTATATATGGCCATAAGAGAACCAATCCAGCTTGTTGTAGACTTGTTTGATACCTTGCAAAATGTGAGCCAAATGAGGGGCCACTATGCTAACTTTGTCGTAGACTCAATCCACAACAAGTTTTGAATCCCCAAAAATATTTAGCTTTTGACATATTTTTGGTTGACCACATTGACAAGAGCCTAGGGAGTTGAAAATTCAACTCTCATGTTTGTGCCCATACTTGGAGCATATTTGATATGAAAAAAATGAGCAATTTTTTCATATTTCTTTCCATAATGATTTTATTTCATTGCTTTGATATTTGATATTTTTTTAGTTAGTTTTTTGTACAAAGAATACATGCATAATATAGCCCATTAATATTTGTTTAGATTGTCTCTTTGTTATTGCTTAACATGTAATCACGGATTACACTTTGTCAAATGACATTTACATGATACATGTTCATTTCAACATACCACTAGAATGTTTTTGAACACTAATCATCTAAGCTCTCTATACTTAAGTATGAAATGGATTTTTATATATTTTAGCACATCTTTAGCTGCGTTATCTTCATTAACTTGAGTTATGCTTTGTTTATTTGTTAGTGGGTAATTTGGGTGAATATTATAGTAGTGTTCCTTAGTTCTATAGAAGGATTCACATAAGGTCATTTTCAGTCTTCTCGAATTGATCCTTGTGTGTCTAAATTTACTTGATACAAGTTGATCATCAAAATTTAATTTGAAAATTTTATTGATACTTGTTTTCTAATTGTCCTTAGTTTTTAATGATGATTGATATTTTTTCAAAGAAATAATTTGTTGAGTCCTTTCCTTGCATGACTAATTATTTTTGGAAATTTTGCTAATTTATTTATTGCAAAAGGAGTTTTGTTTGTTGTGCATGGATTTGTACTTTGTATGACCATACACATCATTTCAAATGTTGGTGTGGGATATTTTATGGTTCATTGCCCATAAAAAACCCACCTTAAGCCTACACCAAGGTCCTCCTATCCATTTTAGTGATGGATCATGGTGTGTTCAAGTGTTTCCTTTAGATTCTCTTGCCTTACTATAGATGAAAAATTTTAGTTTTCCATTTGATTTGTATTGCCTTTGTAGGTACCCTTTATGGATTTTTCCTTAGTTGCATGTTTGGATATAATAGATGTTTTGGCCAATTCATTTGGGTCTCTTTCTTAATTTAGATACCTTATGGTATATGTGCACTAATTGGGGTCTCTGTTAGTCATGGAGCCTCTCTTGGTTATTGATTTTTATTTGTTAGGATATGCTCAGTTAGATGTTTATTTAGTCAAAATTTATCTTAACTCAAGTGGTTTTTCCATGTGTAAATTTTTTTTTATTTAATTTAATTGTTACTTCAAAATTTAGTGCCCTAGTGCAAAGCCTCTATAGTATGACTCAAACGTCATAAAGCTAAGACTAGTGTCGAGCTAGTGACAGATAAGGTGGCACTACCGACATTGTGTCCGTCGCTGGCATGGTCCAACTATCACAAATTTGAATAATATAAGCCACTATTTCCAAATATTCACTTCACTCGGGTATAACCAAATTCATTAGCAGTTTGTATGCATAAACCTATAGCAAGATACGTTAGCATTTCATATAGAAAACAATATATCTAGATTCATTAGCATTCTAATACGTAAGCATACTTTCCAGGTAACCTAACCAAACTAAAATAAACCAAAATGATAGGCAGCAGTTGGGACATAACAATCCTTCTCTTCAAAAGAAAAAAATAAGAGAAGATGAGAGATTAATTGCAGATTAAGATGCTCACCTATGTGAAAGGCTTTGGGACATCCATCACAAAGGATAAGGTCACCTCCATACCAACACTCCAAACAAAAATCATCATTATCACTTGGATCAAGTATCTTTCTCTCACATGACGTTTTTTGGATTGTAAGTGAAAGCACCACCTCATGTATTCATTGCCCATCCATAAGATAGATGCATTGATAACTGTCCAGCAATTAGCAATGCAACAATAATCTAAAAACACGTATGGTCTAGATATAGTCTTAACAAAAAGAAAAGGGACAACAAACAAAACAACATCAAAAATATAATTACAACGTTCGACTCTTTCCCCATCTAGCATGTACTTCGGACTCTAACAAACACACCTAATAAACATAAAACAACCTAAATAGAAAAAAAATACTGAGAAAATGAAACTTTGAAATTTAATAAAAATTATCTAAAAATGTAATAATATATTTCCAATGTTGTTGTATCTCGTGTGAGGTACTCATATTTCCATGTCATCATCATGTTAGGTGACTTAGGATATTATGCTGCTGCCTGGAAGACTACCTAACATAAGGGCCTGGGTAACCTCATCTGACTGCTTATGTGGGTTCTGGAACAACAACATTGCCATGGTATCTTAGACCTAGGACTAGCTGCCTAGGGCCTCATGGTGGATCTCACTGCAAAGGAGGAAGTGATTATTTGGGTGGAGACTAGTACACGAAGTGGCCAAAGAGAGGGACTAGTATAACAAAATGCCAAGGGAGAGACAGGTTTGACATTCAATATATATTTATAAATTCCAATTTCAATTATCAAGCCTTTTGACATTCATAGTTCCATCAAAAGGTCGATTGCTAACATCATCTCTACTTTAATTAGACATTGTTGGATGAAAGAGGAGTTTGCTAGCATTGATTATAAAGTAATAGGGTTGGTTCCTCCACATAGAGGGAATTTTAGCACTGCCAAGTTTGGTTACTACTTTGGATATTTGCAAAGTGTTGTTGCAGGGACATGAAATCCATCATCTAGTTGAGCACCTTTGTACTCTCCTTGATTCTAAGTTAGAGATCCTATAAACCATCTAATCTGGTTAGCCTCATTTTAGGTAATGATTGGCTTCCTTTCCCTCTCTTCTACCATATGTCATGTATATACATCTTATGTTTGAGACCTCCTCTCTTTTCTCTATTTTCCTTGTACTTGCTTCTAGTGCAGACCATCAACGAAGTGCATTGGTGACTTTTCTTCAAGAATTTGAGTGATCTGATTAGGAATATTTTACAAGGAACTTGAACCTCTAAGAGACTAATTGTTTGGACTTTAATGTGCATGTTGTCTATAAACTTACGACTTTTCTATTCAACTTTAAAGTGCTTTCCACTAATGGCTTAATTTTTTTCGCTAAAGATTGCAGATTATTATAATAAAAGTATATTATTATACTTTATTATAATAAATGTGGTTATTATATTATTTATTATACTTTGGCTAAAGATTGCATATTGGTTATTATATTATTTATTATACTTTGGTTTCATCTAAAGGAACAATTGATGACTGAAAAGCTTTTGAGTGAGTTTCCTCACTACCCTCTTCAACTCTATTAATAAACTTGTCCTCTTTTTTTAATGCAATATAAGAAACTATATGAACCTCTTCCGGAATTGTAACTTAAAATAGGCTCCCTCCTCTCTTTAGGCACACCAACAATTATCTTAGTAATATCCATATGGAACCCCATATCGATCAAATGGTCAACTTCATCAAAGTACGAGAACTTTCACACCCATTAAACAAATTGAGACAACTCAGGTATTCTTTATATAGTCCCAAAGACTTCTAGGAGTGGCCACTAATATTTGGCAAGGATTTGTTTGTAGCCATTTATGTTTTCTTGGTACTTAGTGCCCCAGTGACTAATTGTACACCAATATTTGCATGTAATTTAAACAAAACATTGGCCTCAACAACTACTTGAATTTCAAGTTCCCTAGTGGGACAAATGACAAGAAAAAGAATAGGTGGTATTTTATGATCTTGGAGGAATGGGGACTTCATTATCACCTCAATAGTAGGAAACATAAATGCTACTATCTTGCTGCTACAAGTTTTAGACTTGGCCAATACATACTTTCCTTTGAGAATAGGTGTAAGAGTTGCTTCTTGCACAATGTTCATACACTCATCCCATTGTGTTGGTTGCCTTGAGTGTCAATGGAGAGATATTGTGTTGGTCAAATCTTGATTGGCTCAAATAATTAGCATCCCCAATAACCTTCACACTACTTGTTTTTGGATATGCTTTTTCAACACGACTCAACATTGGCTACTTGTGCCCCATAGGCTTCACTGAATCAAATTCATCATCTTCATATTCATATTTAGACTTATCTTCATCATCACTAATATTTAATGTTTCGATACCAAAGGATTTAGAGCCTCTTTTGTTCAACAAGTCACCTTCTCCTTGGCTGCCTCTTGCAACGTCCCCATTATCACTATAAGTTCTAGATAATCCATCATTATCATTATTTCTACCATGCTTCATCCAACCAAACATAGATATATCCCGCTTATTAAACTGGTTATCCATATCCAATTCCTCTTCAAACAAACATTTGAATTTGTCCTGCCTTCTATTACTACTTATTTTGTTAAAATCCTTTGTTTTAGGGAAATTTTGTGGAGAAGAAGAGGTTTCGTTCTCCAAGACATCTTCAAATATGCAACCTTCACGACTTCTTGCATGACTCTCATTCTTCCAAGGTTACATAATCTTAAGTGATATGTACAGAGGTGAACCACACAATGTTTCTACTATCCTTTGGGGTTGCAAGGTATTGGATTCTAAAATTTTCAGTACCACATTCTTGTCATGTGTTGAAAGGATAATTTCGTGGTTTTCAGTCCCTATGTATAAGATTGTTTTCACATAGAAATTTTAGTCCAACAACAAGTTGGATCATTATTTGTCTCACAATATATTTTTAAAACCTTCCATAGTGTTGAATATATGCAACTAAATCACCACTAGACATAAAATTTGTTATTATGCACAAATATGGTGCACTATATTTTCTCCAATAAATTGGACTATATTTTTAGGCCATAATTTCCTGGAATTGAACACCTCTTGGACTGTTGAAAAATGTGTTGTAGTACACAATGAAGTTGTCGTGACTGAATAGAAAATTGTGGTTAACATTGCAGAAGATGCTTTGAACAAGTACTACTCCCTATTTATTGCAGCGTTGCTGCAACTATTTCCTTGTACATATCTGGTTGGATTCCCACCATAGAAGAATCAAATCTATCCTGCATATGCATCCAAGTATCCATGCCTAGCCTTTGAAATTTCAAGCCCTAAATATGTTGCTATTTAAGAACAACACAAGCAATGTCAAAATGCTTCTCATGTGAAGCAATAATTGCAGACTGAAAAGTCTTTGAGTCAGTTTCCTCACTGCCCTCCTCAACTATATTAATAAACATGTCATCCTATTTTAAAGCAATACGGGAAATTTTGTGAACCTATTTTGAAACTGTAGCTTAAAATAGGTGTCTGCCTATCTTTAGGCACACCAACAATTATCTTATCAATATCCCTATGGAACTCCATATCTAGAAAATGGTCGACTTCAACAAAGTATGTGCACTTTCACACCCATTAAACAACTCGAGACAGTTGCGGTATTATTTATATGGTCCCAAAGCCTTCCAAGAGTGGCCATTAATATTTGTCAAGGATTTTTTTATAGCCATTTATGTTCTCTTGGTAATTTAGTGCCCCCACTAACTACTTGTACACCAATATTTGCATGGAATTTAAACAAAACATTGGCCTTGACAACAACTTGACTTGCAAGTTCCCTAGTGGGACAAATGAAAAAAAACAAGAATAAGCAACCTTTAATGATCTTGGAGGAATGGTGACTTCACTATCACCTCAATAGCAGAAAAAATAAATGCTATTGTCTTTCCAGTGCAAGTTTTAGCCTTGGCCAACACATCCTTTCTTTGAGAATAGGTGGAAGAGTTGCTTCTTGCACAATGGAAATACACTCATATCCCATTGTGCTGGTTTCCTTGAGTGTCAAGGGTGAGATATTGTGCTGGTCAAATCTTGATTGGCTCAAATAACTAGCATCCCCAGTATCCTTCACGCTACTTGATTTTGGATCTTCTTTTCCAACAAGACTCAACATTGGTCGCTTGTGCCCCACAAGCTTCACTGAATAAAATTCACCATCTTCATCTTTATCTTTAGACTCATCTTCGTCATCATTGATCTTCGTTGCTTGGATACCATAGGATTTAGAGCCTCTTTTGTTCAAAACATCACCCTATCCTTGGTTGCCTCTTGTAGAGACCCTATTACCTCTAGAAGTTATAAAGGATCCATCATTATGATTATTTATACCATGATTCATCAAACCAAACATAGATATACCTTGCTTATTAAACTAGTTATCCATATCTAGTTTCGCTTCAATCGGAAGTTTGAATTGGTCTTGCCTTCTGTTACTTGGGTTTACTTAATGAAATACAAGGACGAAATATTTACCAAATTTCAAGAATTCAAAGTTGAAGTAGAGAACCTTACAGAAAGGAGAATTAAGGTATTAAGGCATGATAATGGAGGAGAATACACAACTAAGGAAATTATAGCCTTCTACAAGGAATCTAGGATTAAGAGGGACTTGATAGTCCCATATAATATTGAACAAAATGGATTTGTAGTACGAACGAATCAGTGCATTGAAGAAAGTGTAAAAGCTATGCTACATGATTAAAATTCTTCTATAGAAAATGAAACTAAGATGCAGGGCTCTCTCACCCACTCAACTTGACCTTTTAGTCGAATCAATTATCGAAATTATTTAGTTGTATTTAGTAGTGGGTGATAGAAATCATTTCAATCAAAAAATTTTGAATTCTAGATTAATGTATTTTTGGCCTTATAGTAGTGAGATACTCTTAACCTTACAAGTTGCTACCATGTATAAGAGTTTGGGTTAATTTGGAATGTATGGAACTTTAAATTCTAAACATATTCCTTTGGGGAGAAACCTTGAGAATTTGTTCCCTAGATCAGGATTAGCATCAGTAGTTACTAGCCACACTAGTTAGTCAAACATTAAAGACATTGAATTTGCAATAAATAGGAGAACCACAACAACTGTGTCATTGCTAATAATGGAGGGCCACATTGCATATCAACACGAATACTATTTATCTAAAGTAAGCATTGGAGCTCTAGTTTCAATTATTCCTAGTAAATGTAATAAACAAGTGTCACAACATATTTCATGGCATGTAGATATTACTCAAGCTTGAGGGCATCTTCCCACTAGAAGGTTTTGAGCTACTAACTAGCAAATTCACTTCTTGTTTTGTTGTTAGTATTCTGTGAATTATATCAATGGTTTTCTTTTTGTTTATTCCTTGTAGTTTGAAATGGTTTATGTTTATTTATGAAGAGAAAGTCAATTTTCATGCTAGGGGAAACAGTTTTAATTATTGTTCACCATTCAATGTTGTTTTGCTAGCATGGGGATCTGCAATAAATCGCTTCACAGAAAAAAGTATGGTTATATTTAAGGTCTTCTCATCACTATTTTACTAGTAGTTAAATAATAAAAATGCATACTTTCAAATTTTAAGACATCATCTGAATATCTTTATTGTTCTTAAATCCAAATTATTCCTATGTTGGCGACATGAGATAAATGAGATTGATAACCAAGAAGAAGGGGAAGGATCAATACCTCTAGTAAAGAGAACGTTAAATTTGACAACTTAGTTGATGTAGCAACTAATTCCCCCAATACCTACTGCGATTGTTCATGGAAACAAAAGTGTGGAATATGAGAATGTAACATATACTCTTTCTAAAATAGTGTTGTGAGATGCATGCAAGTTAGCTTCCACTACTAATAAAGATACAGGAAAGAAAGCTGAGAATGAAAACTTGTATGTATCTAGGTGGCTTCACTTAGAATAATCAATCAATTGTATTACAATTAGGATTTTGTTAGTTCTACTTGTAGTTTTATATTCAGTCTATTGTTTTGTAATATTGACATCTCTATTAAGTTGTTTTTTTCTATCCGAAATGTGCTAGTTTTCCTTTCAACATGAAGTCTTCTAAGAAATATTGTACAAAATTTTTCACTTTCTTGAATTTTTTATCACATGGTCAAACTATAATTTTTTTAGTATCAGAATCATTTTATGAAAATCAATGAAAATCACTACTTCATTTGGCAAGGCCTTTGGGTGGCTTCAGAAACCTAAAAGATTGAATGTAGATTTAGTTTTGAGGATAGAAAAAAACTTCATGGATAAAGCAAATAATTTGGAAGATGAGTTCTCCAAGTAGTATTTCTCTTTGAAAAACACCACTAGTTGCAGTGGGTTGCCAATATTTTTAGTTTTTTATCAAGATTCAATAAAAATCTTATCCTTTTTTGATTGATTATTAATTGATGGATTTATTATTTATATTTTTTGCTCTTTCTTGAAGTTTTTGTAATAACTATTTTGAACTAATTGAGGATCAAACATTGGTGTTATTTTCATAATGTGTTAAATTCTTGTCTGTATTGAGTCAATTATTTTCTGTAAAATATCAATCAATGTGTTATTTAATGGAAATTACAAGTATGGTAAATATGTGAAAACTATTGGTGCTTTGTTGGTAAATTTGAAAAACATATCAAAACTACTCTTATTTTGTATTTTCATTATAATGATTAGTGATTTTTTGAGTTTGAATGATTGAAGATGGTCATAGGTGTTCCCTCAAATTGGAAGTTTGATGTTGGAATTTAATGTGGATTTTCAATTCAAGAATCATATGGCAACTGGAATTTGAAAGTTTTTTTTTCCCGAGAAAAAATAATTTTTTTTATAAATAGTTACAAAAATTTACATCGTATATGCCGTAGCATTCCATAAGAGAGCTTTCCCTGTCAAAACAGGGTGAGGGCAGGTAAAATACCCCAGTTACACATTTCCAGAAACACTGGACTTATCTTTTTTTCCTTTTTTCTTTTGAATTTTTTTCCAGCCATCCAGTGAAGAAGCAATATGAATAATGGCCAACTCCATGTTGGGGGGAAGTCTCTTGCTGGTTTTCTTGCTGATTTTTTGTTTATATTTGCATCTGGTTAACTTCATTTTCCTCTGCCTCTTCATCTGATTGTGACAAATACAGAAAGTTCCAACCTTTCTTCTGTTGTTGTTTCTTTGATGCCTTTTTCCGGGAAAGGGTGGAGGAGCTTTGTAAATGTCCAGTTTGGTGACACACTCTACATCTCAACGCTGTGTTTTCAAAATCTAATGTTTGAGCCCACTTGATTTCTTTGTGTATTAAATTTATGCAATCCGGAAGTCCTTTGCTTAGGTCCATCTCAACGCATATACGTGAGAAGGTTAAAATCCCTATGTCCATTCTCTCTCGGTCCAGCTTGATGAATCTACCTATAGAGTTCCCAATGTTTCCTAGGACCTAGTGGTGCCAGAAAGGTAATGGAAGGTTATGTAATCTCACCCAAACAGGAATTTTAGTAACCACCATGGTGTTTTCATCGAAGCTAGGGAACCATGGGGAGACAAAGAGGCCTGCTCTTCCCTAGAACCATGGCCCTTCAGTAGTAGTAAAATTGTAGTCCTCTATATTTTCAAATTGAACCAAGAAAAATAAAATTTCACAAAGGTAAATATCGCAGTTCTGGGACCAATTTTGGTGAATCCATGCATGTAATTCTTCAATTTTTGGCCAATACCCATTAAATCGGCATATGACATCTCTTGTTTGTAATACATCAAACAATCCAGTCACCTCTGGAATTTCTACTTCCAGCTTCGGAATGCTCTCTGTTTTTTCTACAATATATCGGCTTTCCATCTCAGGATGTCCTTGAAAGAGGGACCGCCTTTTCTTGTTGTTTTTGGTCTATTTTTTGTTGTTTTCCCTAGGGTGCCACCTCTGAGCCTTGGGTTCAGAAAAATAGTGGCCTCTTTTTGGATCTGGTATTCCTGTAAATTTTATCTTTCCTGTAGTGCTCTACATGAGAATATTAGGCTCTGTATATGTGTCGGAATTCCTATGACAGATTGTATTTTGATTTTCATCTCAACAACTAAATCAGAATCCCACACCCATAGAATGAATGTCTTCCTGTTAAGAGACTTGATGAAGATTTGCAAAAGGGGACTACGTAGCAGAGCCACCATCACCAAGACCACAGTAGGGTGGAAATGGAGATGCACAACCATCCCCTATAGCAACAACAAGAAATAAAAGAGGGGGGTCTTGCTCCACACTGCCCTCCCCAACATCAAAACCCCAACATCATACAATAGAAAATGAGAAAAAGGAGGCAAAAGCAAGAGGGTTACTGGAAATGTTTCACCGAGCACCTGGGCTGAGCGAGCTGCAAACACGCACACGGTGGCAGGGGCAGTGTTACATTGTGGAGGGTCAAGTAGCTAGGGCAGAAAACCCGCATTCGTCAAGAGTCTGATTCCATCGTCCATGTGCTTAGAGAGATCCGCTTTGAGAACACAACCCCACACCCATCTAAGTGGTCTTTTTGTGCATGCATCTTCCACTTCGGCACCCAGTGGGTCCTTCAAAACCATGTACCACATACTCTGCACCACAAGTCAAGAAGGCGTCCAGGTCAAGGAGTCCCAAAACAGGGGAAGAGGAGTTCGGGCTCTATCGATCACACATTTTCTGCTCTTATCCTCCCATAAATCCATCTTCACCCCTCTTTCATAGCCCTCTGCCATAACCAGAATCCTTTTTTTCAGAGGAGGAGAATGTTGAAACCAGAGGAGGTTTGACAGGAGATCCATTTCCACCGCCACCACGCCTGTGGCCATTTGAAAATCACCCTTTTGTGTATCCGTGAGTTGGGGAGCATGAGCCCCGTGGCATAGCCTAGGTCCCCTGTCCAGCCCAGTCCCATTTCTGTCGCCTTCCTCGACAGCCAGAAACCCTATACCATAAGCTCCTTCTCCTCTACGCTCCATTTTCACTTCCTTTGACTTGAACTGGAATTTGAAAGTTACATTCCAAAATAATCCTTTTTGGGGGATTACTAATGGTGATTGCAACATTTTTTATGTTGGAAATTTTCTCCAAATCATAGCTACTATATTGTACCACAAGTGAGGAAAACAATGGGAAGGGAATTGTCTTTGCAATTTATCCACTTATATTGTAGTGATTCATAAATATAAGAAAAACATTAAAAAATTGATATAGACTAGTTGGCTTATTCATATGTGATAATGGACCCAAATAATAGTTATTATCTCAATAAATTCTCATTATACTTGGGCATTATTTACATCATCGACCTCTAGCCTTGGACTTATTCACTTAGCCTTCTACATTATTTGGTTATATACATGTATACGAGGCTATCCTATTGTTGTATCCTTTTTACTTCATTTCAGTTTATTATATACTTAGCTTTGACATTTTATAGGAGTTTTGTTTGAACTCCCACATTGTATAAGTAATCTACAACTTGATATTCTTAGCATGTAACTTAGTTGGCATTATTGTGCCTAATCTTTCATTGAAGGCTGAATACTAATTTTACTAAGGTGTTATTGTCTATGGTTACGTTTTCTTTTTCTTTTTTTATACATTTCATCCAGCCACATAGAAGCCACTATATCCCAACTAAAGAAAACTTGTTCGAGTTTCTTTCTTTTCTGGGGAAAAATGGCATTTCCAATATTGTTGATGTTAAGGTATATATCTTATAAATTCTTTATAGTATATTTTAGTTTATATTTCATTGTTCATTGTCTTTCATGTCTTATAATCTACATTGTATCTTCTTTCTTTTTCAGAAAAGGAACTGAGTATTGATGGTAAGAAGCAATAATTGAAGAAAAAGGAGAACAATAAAACTGGAGCGACAAAATGAAAATGAAAGAGCGAGAGAAGAGAACTGGTCTAGTGGTACCTGTAGAGACAATATGCCACATAATACACACACATAGAGATTGATGGTCAAGTCTTCAGATTTGGTGAATTGACCTACAATGCCTTGGCAACACAATGATAATGTTTTGAAGTGATGAAACAATATTTCATGTGTAAATTGTACTCCAAGAAATATTAAGTTAGAAACTCATATTGTAATACTTTATATTTTATATAATATAATTTATGTGGTTGAAATTTTCTATAGTTGCACTTGATATTATTTAGTATTGTAAATAACATATGTAATTTTGTGTTTTCATATTAGAAGAACATGTATATTTTATGATTTTTTTCTTTAATTTAGTTGAAAAATCATACTAATTAATTTATGTTGATTAATAATGAACACATAAAATCAATATAAAAATACTAAATTATTAGTTTATGTTTATTAATGACGAACACAAATAAAATGAATATACAATTAAATTAGTTGCTTATAATGTTTGTTAGTGAAATTAAATGAAATGAATATAAACTACTAAAGTAGTAATTTATATAATGAATATGGAACTACCAGAAAAATATAAATGACTACTACAAATGATAAATTTGTGATTAAAAATTACAACTAAATTTTGCATATATATTAATATTAGTAGTTAATTTACAATATCTTATGACATGACTAAAATTTAGTCATATTTCTTTGGCCATTAATTGGTTTCAAATGGTGACTAAAATTTGCATATATATGACTATTAATAACTAGTTTACAGTATATTATAACACGACCAAAATTTATTCATATTTCTTTGGTCATTAATTGGTTTCAAACGATGACTAAAATTTGCATATATATGAATTTTAGTAGCTAATTTACAGTATCTTATAACACAACCAAAATTTAGTCATATTTATTTGGACATTAATTGGTTTCAAACGATGACTAAAATTTGCATATATATGACTATTAGTAGTTAATTTACAGTATCTTATAACACGACCAACATTTTAGTCATATTTTTTTAGCTATTAATTGGTTTTCTCGAGTGATAATTTAGCAATATATTTTGTTTTATATTTGGTCGTTAATTGTGGAAATTAATGACTAAGTGAGTGACTAAATTAATGACAAAATTAATGACTAAATATACTACTAGAGCAAATAGAATTAGAATAATGATAATGACTAGCTAAGCTGCCGGGATACGAGTGAATAATTTGATGACAGAAAAATCGTTCGCATGGAAGAACCAAAGAGTGACCATCCGCATTCAATACACTATGGCTGTATTTACTCCAAGGCACACCACCCTACTTGGCATTCAAGCCGATGGGGAAGCCGAGGACTCTCTCATTATTCTCTGTATCCCATGAACTTAACCCCTTCGATGTGAAGGCATTTCTTACTTGTGGGCTATTACAATGCTTATCTCCATTGCGCCTCTCGCTCTGGCTGTTCTCAAGCCGATGCGCTCAGACGCAGCAGGAAGACTTTGTATCCAACTGTTGCATGGAGTCAGCGCTCATTTCTCTCGAGCTCTTTTTGCCTTCTTGCGTCAGCCTGCGAACTTCATGACCGTCTCATGCAAGTCGCGGCGCTTCTCCGCCTCTGTTCATTCTCTCGCTTGATCATGCTAGAGCTCGGGCACGAAGCTCGAATCTTGCGGAAGGCGACACCGGGCTTGGTCGCACTCCGGGGCGGCAGGTCTCCTTCCATCAGACTCTCAGGTCTGTTTCCTCTCGACCGCCTGAGCCTCGAACAGGCGCCGCACCTTGTCGCTCCGTCGCCCTCCCTCTCCTCCGCCTGGTCTCCCTCTTCCCCCTTCACCCACCGAACCTCGCGCTACTGAAGCTGCCCACCTTGCTAATCCAGAGACGGCCCTGTTTCACTTTCCTTGCCTCACCTCTCAGCCCATGGTGGTCGCCACAATTACAGTGAAGTTCAAGGAGCTCCCTCAGTTCGGTTCTTCTTCAATTTCTCTGGGTCCTCAGCTCCGCCCTTCTGAAGCTGACCGCGCTCTCCGCTCAGAGGTGCAGATAGGCTCACGCGAGGCAGAGGGAGACAAGCATGGTGGCAGCAGCACTGGTCGCCCAAGCATGCACATGGCGCAGAACGACGAAGCTGCAACAGCAAATCAAGCCCAGGACGATGAGGATTATGAATTTGGATGCCGTATCGAAGAAGAACCTCCCTCCGATGATTATGGTATTTAGAATTCTCAGTTTTTTTTTCTCTTTCATGCCAGAGTTTTGGTCCAGATGGAATATTCAGAATTTCTGGCCTGTGGGCCTATATACTCACTGTTATTGTCATAGGTCTCAGTTAACTGAGGGTCCAAAATGTTACACTTTTAATGTCTTTTGTGCAATGCTGGTTTCCTCCTGTGAGGCAGCAAACAAACTCCTATCACGCTGGTTTCCCCCTGTGGGCAGCGCCTATTTTGTTATTTTGCTGAAACTCATCCGGCCTGAGAAGGCTCACCTCTGTATGTACCATATCTTCTTACAGTAATAGAACTTAGTCTTATTTAGAAAAAAATAAAAATAAAAAAAATGACTAAGCTAAAAACAACTAAAATTTGGTCACATTATAAGATACTGTAAATTGGCTACTATTTGTCACCAACTGAAAAATTATCGTTTATATGCAAATTTTAGTCATTTTTTTAGTAACTAATTAGCCATTTTGTACTATTGAAAGGGAAAAACCTGAGGGCTCTATGGCAGAGGGGTACATATCGTATGAGTCTTTCTATTATGCCAGTGAGTACATCAAAAATATCGACAACATAAAAGGTGTGGTGATTTGGGATGACGGAAGGGATGAAGACAAAAGAGAAGGGGAGCTGCTCCAAACGAATGGAAAAAGGTGCTTGATAAAGACTAAGTGAATTATAAATTTTCAAATTTACACAAAGTAAATATTCATGTTAAAATTTGATATAATGTATATTTTGATCTCATATGTACTATATGTCGGTTTGATTTCATCAACGAATAAGAAAATTGAAGCAATCAATATATTCATTCTTTACAATTTTGAAGTGGCACAATCGTGGGTCACATTGTACGAACAAAAGAGGATGAAATGGGATAGTGATAGGAAATAATTCAGATGATTTAATGGTAGAAGTGTGCCTTATATTGATCATTTAAAACAAAATATGCAAATTATATGCCCCAACTGTTAGTTTGTTGACCAAGTCAGAGAGAAATACAATGCAGCCGAATGTTACCTGCATGCTAAAGAGGATGCGTTAGATGTAGGGATTGGATGCACCCACTCAGTAATAATCTATTTATGTAAATTTTAAAATTAATAATGCACCTTTGAAATGTAACATCTATATTTCATATTTTCAATGTTGGGTTATTATAAGACACATAACACTATGATTTTTTAAATTTTTTATAGGTGAATTTGTTCCCATCTATGTGGGCATATGGACACATGACACAATACTGTGGAGTGGAAGTCGAGTTTGAATTCGATCAATCTAGTCGAGCTAGCCACCATGATCAAAACCTAGTACGAGGGATCTTATATTACGTCGAAAAAATAAAAGAGATCATTGAAGTGGATTTCTATTCTTTCCAGTGTGTTATTTTTAGGTGCAAGTGGTGGGGCACCTTTGATAGGAATAATGTAAAGAAAGATGATGATAGTAGGTTGATATGTATCAACTCAAAAAATATGTGGGATGAACCTAAAGAGCCTTATGTTTTCCCCAAACACTACAACCAAGTTTTTTTTACTGAGATGTGTTGGATAGGGATTGGCAGTTCGTATTGAGACATGACCCTAGATCAAAACGTATTTTTAAGAACAATAGTGTTATCATGCCAAGCATACTGGAAGATAATGAGGGTGATCATGAGAACCGAGAGTGATATGGTACATGTGTTATTTCATCATTTCTACTTTTTAAGATGGGTTTTAATAAAGAAGAGGACTTAACCTTATAACTAAGACTCTTTTTTTCGAAGCATTATAATATGTATCTTGAATTAACTGGTTTGCATTGTGTTAATGTTAAAATCATTTCACTTTATAATTTGGAGTTATGTTGATCTCGAAAACAATGGAGCACTGTATAAAGTTATTTTTTTTATAATGTCAATTCCTAAAATAATACAACTACTTGATTGCTTTAAATGTGTGTTAATGATATCTTCAAAATGTGTACTGTTATTTTTGCTATGTAAGATCATAATAAAATAATGATAATTCTAAACATGAATTTATTTGCATTACTTTCTAAAATTTATTATGTTACAAAAATTCATATTATTCTAGATTTATTAGTTTACAATTATTTATATTCATACAAATTTACAATTTTACAATTTTAAAATTATGGTAATTTGACAATATTTATGGTATAGATTTTACTTACGGTAGTTATGGTTCAAAATTGTCAATTAATTTACAATTTTAAAAATTTAAAATTTTAAAATTTTTAATAAAATTGAATGATGACAATACATACAATTACAATTACAATTTTACAATTTCACAATACAATTACAATTAAAATTACAATTTTACAGATATTTACATACAATTACAATTACAATTACAATTTTACAATTTTACATACAATTACAATTAACATTAAAATTACAATAATTTCACAATACAATTACAATTACAATTACAATTTTACAAATATTTTGCATACAATTACAATAACAATTACAATTACAATTTTACAATTTCACATACAACTACAATTACAATTACAATGTTGCAACTTTACATACAATTACAATTACAATTAAAATTCCAATCACAATGCATACAATTACAATTACATTTTTAGAATTTTACAAATTTATAAATTTTACAATTTTAATAAAATTGAATCACAACATGAATACATACAATTACAATTACAATTTTACAATTTCGCAATACAATTACGTACAATTACAATTACAATTTTACAAATATTTTACATACAATTATAATTACAATTACAATATTACATACAATTAAAATTAAAATTTCAATAATAATCGTGACATAATATTTAATAAATATCATGATTTAATATTAAAAATAAACATCGCGATCATGATAACCATCGTACAAACACCATATTCGACTAAAATACACATTCAAATTCACTAACATCATCTAATCGTCGTGATCATGATCATCTAACAAAACACAAGCATTGTATAACATCATCAAAACACAAACATCAAATATAAATCTCATGTCAAATAACTGCTATCACATACACATATATCTGCAAGCACATTAAATGAACATATCTAACATGACCTAACAATATCCACATCATGATGAACACCAACATGTAAATTAAGTACATCAGCATGAACATAAGATACATGGACCATATATAATAATGTCAAAAATATACAACTATAATACAACTGCAAATAAATGTCAAATATTTAGTGGTATTGTTAGCCAGCTATAAAATTTGTTATATAAAATGTTGGCTAAATCATTTTTGGAGCCTTCAAGAAACCAATTTTATTGCTAAAAATGTTATCTCTTGAAGACTCTTCAAGGCCTCATGCCTCTACCCAAACCTTCACTTCTGTTCCCTCTTTATACTCAGAAATTTTGTTATTTCCATAAGTGAAAATACTGTTGCAAAATCATTATTTTTCCCACCTTCCACTTCAAAACTAACCTTCATTTTTGCTCCCCTTTTTCTCCATAAAACTCCTCTATTTTTATGATTCCTCTTCTTCCATTCATGAAAATCATTTTTACAAGGTTAAGAACTCACTTTTTAACCTTACCGAAAACCTCAAATTCCATTGAAAACCATTGAAAATCATAAAAAATACATATTTTTTATATGGGTTTAAGCCCCTCGGGCTAAGCCTTAAACCACTTCCCTTCCATGTGCCCCAGTGCTAAAACCAAGCTCTAGCCATCCAGGCACTTATCGCATCGGAAAAACACAGTGAGCACAAGTATTTTGTAATAAACAAACTCTGATGCCGATTAGCCCTGTACGTTATATCCCCCGATCATATCATCTCTCCATACAACCTGTGGGCCCACAATCGGGCACTAAGTCATTATGAAAATCCATTCCCGATCCATTTTTTCCTTTGTAAATACATAAAACCCTCTTACCCAAAGTTTTAGTCTAAAGCGCCAGAGTTATGTTTTTTAATGTAAAAATGGGTTGATTGAAATAGACCTGCATCATTTCTCCGATGCGATTAAGTCCCATATATATAAACCTTTCCCCCTCCGCTTTTTCATCCCATATAGCCTGCGCCCAAGATAAAGAGTCAAAGTCTCGAGTGCCAATCGTGTCGCAACAAACAAATGGTTAGATCAAAAAGACCAAGGCCCGACCTTCCGATCGCGATTGGCTCCCATATATATACAACCCTAGGCCTATCGCACACCAAAACCTTGGCCCCGCAGTCGGGCGCCTATCCCTTTCATATATTTAAAACCCGCTCGAATCATTAAAAACTTTTTTTATATTAAGTTTTGGGTTTTAATGATTTTTTCATTATATTGAAAGAAAGGTCGGAAGCAGTTTTCATCGCACTGCTTTTGAGAGGAAAGTGGTTTTCCCCGATCGATAGCGATCAGCGGCACCGTCCAACACGTGGTTTTGAGAAATTTGGAGATACTACCCTCCTCGGGCGTTAAATATCGACTGTGAGCTCAGTGTGACATGGACGTGAGTCGTCCGATCTAAAGCCAGCTCATTGGACGGCGATTGCACTCAAAAGGAGCTCGAGGGATAGGTTAAGGCACGATGCATTTATCAAAACATCTTCACTGTCGATCCAATATGCAGATCGACTGTCTACATCTAATCGCATCGGATCTTTACATCGGATGCGTTTTTAACTTTTGTTTCTCCCCTCACTGATTGCAAACTTCCGATTGGATCTAGGCCGTCCACATGTCCAGATCGAATGGTCCCAGATCATTTCCGCATTAATTCATCACCCTCCACCCTCCCCAAAGGTTTAAACCTTAGCTTTTCGCATCTTCTTGTTAAAACCCAATAATGTGAATCCTTCACATTATTAGTCTGCCACTCATCCCGATCGTTGATCTTCTTGGTCACTCACCAATCAACGGTTCTGATTTAATTATCCCTCCGCTCTACTTTTTTAAACCTCTTCTACGCAAATTCTCCACCATTGGATGATGCTATCCAATGACCATTCCCCTCCCCGCAGACTCCGAAGAAGTTAAACCTAATAACGCAGGATTTTATTAATATTTTTGTTTTTGCAGGTGTTTTATGGTTTTCTCATGATATTAAAGAGAAACCGAAGGCTGGGAATGACGATTCCCATGCCTTGGATCCATAAGAAAGATACCATTCTCAGGGCTCGAACTCATGTTTCATCAATGTTTCATGAGGCATTGATGCCATATGAGCCCTACACGGCCTGCACATCAACAAGACACAGTGTTATTTAATATAATTGAAAGAGTATCAGTGTCGAAGGGTGAGATCTAGAATAAGATTGAAGATAGATTTGCGGGGATCACGGCTAAGAATGATTATCAAAAGCCTAATCTCCAAATTGAAAATAGAATTAAGGGTAAATCAAAGGATATATATGACAGAAAAGACTCCACCACCACATCTGAGGTGAATTGATTCCTCCCAGCTACCACAGTGCCACCTGTGCCTCAAAGCATTCAAAACAAAGGCCGAAGTTATTGATCAAGATCGGATATTTGTCTTAACCCAACCAGAGAGTTAATTCTGCAAATAAACTTAATGAAAAAATATCAGCAGAGTTACTTCAACATAACAGGGAGCCTCAAAAGTCAAAAAGAGCTCCCACCGAGCTTAAATCTTAATCTAAATTAGTTAATACAGAGGACACCTATGCAAGTTTCTTCATCGAGCCCCCCAAAGGCCGAGAAGCCATTAAGTCTGTATTAATTATCTTTGGAGATATTTTATCAGATCTCACCTCCTCATTCTCCTATAAATACTATTGGAGAAGATGACAGAGGGGTTGGTTGAGTTAGTTGCTGAACTTTGAAATGTAATTGAGCTTGAGACTTCTACTTGTAAATAGTGATTCACTGGCTCTTGGAGCTCTTCTTGTGATAGATAAGTTAGTCTGGGAAGTGCAGATGATTGCTAAACTAAAGCATTGTACTTAAAGCTGTAACTGGTTTGAAGCATCAATACAAGCTGATTTATGGGATCTTGGACTATGTCGACGGTGATGTTATTTCTTATTGTGAATTGTTATTTTATTTATCTTTTCATTGTGTTCATCTTCTCTTATAAAGAACAGCATGCATAGAGTTAGTACCTACTGTATATCAGTACCCTTCTCTGACTGAAAATCTTTATCTATATGTTTTCTTCCAAATAGCAATGATTTAATTCGGTTTAAGCAGTAGGAATGTTCGCATTTCCTCGTCCTCCTGTTTATCTAATTGTTATTCTTAAATGTTATTTTTAGTATATGTTAAGTAGAGATGAACTAAGGAAGATATGGTGTGCCCTGGTCCTAGTTTTATCCCCAAAGACTGTCTGAATGTTCCCTTGGAATGTGTTGAAATTTGGCTAGTTTCAAAGTACTTACCAGATCTTAGGACATTCTTTGTTATCTTTGTGTTTGTCTTGAAAGTTTCCAAGTAGAGTAGAGTTAGGAGAGGATTTGTGGTGAGCCCAACCCGCAAGTTTCTACTCCAACAGTTGCTTTCAAGTTTCCCTTTGTTTTAAAATTTTTTCTATTGAAAGTGCATCAAAAGCAGGCTAGTTTAGAAGTACTTACCTGATCTTAGTTTAATTTCATGTCTTTCTTAAGTGTATGTTAAAAGCTGGCTAGTTTCAAAGTACTTACCAGATCTTAGGCTACTCTTTGTTCTTCATCTATTTAATTCCCCTTCTTATTGTTCCATTTCATTCCATAAATCAAACTTTGAAGAGATCCTTAGACATATATTACTTGCCCCATGGACCACTCTTGAACTTGATTGTTTCAATTAAATCCTATTATGACTCCATAGCCTAATGGACTAAAACCTGCAATTATCTATCTTCCTGGCCAAAGCTTGTTCTATTTTCTTGCAACTTCTCACCTTTGAAACTATTTGAATTTATAACTTTCACCTCAAGCCATAATCATGCTCAACCATCCAAAAAACAAAACAAAACCTCGGCCTTCATAACTAGCCTAATATTATTACCATAAATTTTCAAAGAAAAATCCATCTTTGCACTTATTGGAGAGATCCCTCTCCGGATTCAGGAGGGCTAGATCCTAGAATCCAAAAGTGGTTGAAATGATGTTGTCTCTGTGATCGTACTTTGCCAATCTTGTTGATTACATATTCCTAACATTTCTGGCGACTCCACTGGGGACTGAACCCAGAATCTCTGGTTCCCCTTAAAATTTTCATACAAACCTAGTGAGTTAAAAGCAACCTTTTCAAGCACTACCAAGAACTGGTAATCATGATAAAAACTTGTTTGAATCAGTGACAAACTAGGTAAAACCTAGGATTCTCATAAGACTTTATCTAACCTTGAAAGATCAGTTGGCTTAGCCATAAGAGTAGATTTTCTTTGTCTCATAACCATAGCTAAGTTGTGAAACAGATTTAGGACACTCTTAGAAACCACATAACTGAAAAATAACTCAGAAAACCTAAAAATATTTTAGATTGGAATTCAATAAAAATGGTGCTGGACCATAAAACCTTTTACCTCCTTAGGAGCTAAAAACTTCCACTTGGCGACTCCACAATCCTTAACAAACCTTAAGACTCCACTGGGAAGAACCCTAATCATCATAAAATCATTCAAACTTAGTTAGAGGACTGTAGGGTTAAAATTTGTGTAAACCGATCAGTTAACCTTTTAAAGATTGTCATATCTGGTTGGACTTTTCTTGTTTAGTTGGGTTTAAAAACACAGCATAGTGTCTCCTAGAAAGATTCATACTAGAGCCTACCTTGACCCAGATCCACCTGAGATAGTTGATAACCCAGAAAGTATCCTTAGGAAGTCTCCTAAGATAAAATTATCAATTGTTTTCAGATCACCTTGGAGAGCTAGTTCAGTCCCTGAAAATCTTTCAACTCTACAACAATCACAAGTTGACTTAGTAAATCCCTTTAGAACTAGGTCTCTTGGTGATTTAGATTAGCTATATTCTGAGTCTTCACTTTCATCCCCGGAAACAAGTGAACATCCTGGTAGTAGAGAAACAACACCTCCTGATTTACATTTCCTTCACAATTTAGGTGTCTCTCATCCAAGATCAGCTCAGCAATCTACTACTTTTCCATCCACATCTATTCACCAAAATCCATTGCCCAAACCACTCCACTACAGCCCACTTTTCCCTTTGTTAATTCACCTCTTGCAAATCCACCTCCACCACATATCATGGCAGCATGGTATTCTCCCTTAGTCCTTCCTGTTCCCTTAGTCAATCTTCCATAGGACTATCAATCCAAAATTCCATTATATGATGCTATTAATGCCACTACTACATCACAACATGTGGATAAGATGAATGACTACTTTGACAGAAATGAAATCGATGATGATTCTGTCAATATTAGATTATTTTCTCAGATTCTGGGGGGAGAAGTAAGCAAATGGTTTAAAGGCTTAACCCCCCATAATATCAATGATCTCCAAGCCTTCCATCAGACTTTCTTAAACAAATGGGAAGTGAAGAAGAATCCTCTCCAAGTCCTTTCTGATTACAAAAATCTCCATAGAAACACTGGGGAAAGTGTTCAAGCCTATTGTACCAGATTCAACAGTGTATATAATGCACTTTACCCAGATCTAAAACCTCCACAAGGCTCAGCTCTAAACAATTTTCCTGAAGGGTTTGACCCTGAGATGGCGTATCAACTAAGAGAGAGAGATCCTGCAACCATTGAAGAGATGCAAAAAGGTGCTCTTGATGTGGAAGTCAACTTGATGGAGAAAAGAGCAAGAATGAAAAATGAGAAGAGAGTATCCTTTAGAGAGGAAACCACACCTTCTACTTCCAACTCAGAGATGGAAAGGATGATGGAGGAGATGATGAAGAAAATGAACATTCTTGAGAGAGCACAACCAAGTCAAAACCAAAATGCTCCTCAAAACAGAAACCAGTACCAGAATCAGAATTTTAGAAGGAACCAATCTCCATACAGACCTAGGGAAGATGATCAATAGATCACTCCTCCCTTTCATCAAAACTATGTGAGTGAGGTTGAAGAAATAAATGACCAAACAGAGGACGAGGACAGAAATATGTTGGGAGTAGATAATGATGACTTTGAAGTCCATTATGATAGAAAACAAGGTCTGTATATACCTTATGATGACAGAATAGATGATGATGAAAATTATGATCAAGACATGGTAAATGTCATCATAGAGTCTCAAAGAGAATACGACCTTAGAAGTAAAACCAGACATCAAAATCCCAACACCAAAACCTCTGACAAATCTTCACAAAACAGCACTCCAACCAGGCCTAAATTTTTCAAACAAAAGGACAAAGCAGTGGCTGGAAATTCTAATAAAGGTAAAGAAAAAGGCACTCCAAACAATGAAAAACAGAGTGCAGACCTTAGCAATACTAACACTTCAGCTAGTACTCCTGTTAAAACCATTTTGTCAAATGTAAATAGAACAAATCAGCAAACAAAATTTGCTGATAAGGTAGCTATTAATAAGGTTGAAACAAGTTCTTCAAAGAACCAAATTCCTTTCAGCCTAGAGCAGGAAATTTCAAAGATCAAAATCTTTGTTCCCCTGACTGAGTTAGCTGCCCAGAATGTATATAGGACCCAAATTCTGAAGGCTTTAAATATAGAAGAAAACAATGACACAATCAATCTTAATGATGACCAACTAAAGCTCATTTTTGGTCCTAAGATTGAAGGTAGATATCAAGAGGGACCTGTTCCTCCCTTTTATGTAAGTTTAAATGTTCATGAAAAAAAATTTCACAACGCTATGCATGACTCAGGAGCTTCCCACAATTTAATGCCAAAAGATGTAATGGAGAGCCTGGGTCTAGAAATCACCAGACCTTATAAAGACCTTTACTCCTTTGACTCTAGTAGAGTAAAATGTCTGGGTTTAATTAAAGACCTCTATGTTAACTTAGCCCATATTCCAACCAAATTCTTGGTCATGGATATAGTTGTGGCTGATGTGCCCCCAAAGTATGGAATGTTGTTATCGAGATCTTGGGGGGCTAAGTTACAGGGGACTATGCAGATGGACATGACCTATGCGACCATCCCTGTTTTCAATCAGACTAGAAGACTTTACAAGGAGTCTCATATGCAATACACGGTTACAAGTCAAGAAAGACCTCAAAAATCTCCTCTATATT
Source organism: Pinus albicaulis (assembly GCA_034641835.2). NCBI lineage: Eukaryota > Viridiplantae > Streptophyta > Pinopsida > Pinales > Pinaceae > Pinus > Pinus albicaulis. The sequence continues at coordinate 1,408,286,950 of CM076584.1, forward strand.
CTGTAAACACAGACCTTGATTCATTTATCCTTTTTAATGATGAAATATTGGATGAACAAGTAACTTCAACAGATTTTATGGCCGATAGATAGGAGGAAAACACCACAAAAATGTCTAAACAGTTTGTTGAACCTCTGAATTATAGCAAACAAAACACAAGTCTTAAACTGCAAATCATGCGTCCATCACTGTTTAACCTCAACAGTCAAGAGCTTTTTCCTCAACGTATTGAAAAACCTGAGGAATTAAAACAAGCCCAACTAAGTGTTGATATTCAAGAAACATCCAAAAGCACAGTAGTTGGAGAGGATAACCACCAAACAAATGAAACCGAAAATAGTCCTCTGTGGAGTATGTATTTTGACGGATCTTGCACTAGGACCAATGCTGGTGCAGGTGTCTGGATCTGCAACACTGAAAAAAACCATACAGAAATCATTTCTTGTAAATTAAAAGTTCAGTGTTCTAACAACATAGCAGAATATGAATCCCTTCTCCTAGGCTTACGTTTGTTGAAGAAGTTGGGGGCCAGAAGAATCAACGTGTATGGGGATTCAGAATTATTCATTAGGAAAGTCAATGGGGAGTACAACGCAAATCATCCCAGACTTAGGGCCTACCGAAATGATGTCATGGACCTTTTAGAAATGTTTGAGGAACACCAGGTAATTTTTGTCCCAAGAAAAATAAATATTGTGGCCCACAATTTAGCCTTTGCAGCTAGAACAAGCTTAATGCCATATGAAACCAAAGAATGCACAACTCAAATAAAATTCATACCAGTCGTACCTGATAACGAAAAATACTGGCAAGTGTTCGACGGGGACAAAAAAATAGAAGACTTCATGCAATTCAGAAATTAATTTGAACTACACAGTTCGGAATCAGATTATGATATAGATTGCAGTGAAGAAAATTTTCTTGGTGAAGAAGAACCGTCTCCTGAACTTGCTAATATTAATCTACTGTCAAGAAAACTTCAAAATAAAACCGAACTGACTACAGAATTAGAAACAGAGGAGTTAGAAACCCTGCAGTCCAAATATCAGAGTTTACCTAAAGGTCTGGTCCCTTTAGAAGAGTTGTTTGATTTTAATGATGTGGCCAAGGAACCAAAACTGGAACCTGTAGATACTGAAGTTGAGGAGTGCAATATAGGCAGTAAACTTAAACCAATGGTGATCAAACTATCTAAGACTTTACCAGCTCACATTAAACTCAAATACATAGAGTTGTTCAAAGAATTTTCTGATGTTTTTGCATGGAGTTACGAAGATCTTAAGTCCTATGACACTGAAATAATACAGCACAAAATCCCTCTCAAAGAAAACCAAAAACCATTCAAACAGAAACTGTGCAGAATAAACCCTGTACAGCTCCCTTTGGTTGAGAAGGAAATTAAAAACATGTATGAAGCTGGGATTATTGTCCCTATTAGATATTCTGAGTGGGTGTCTAATTTGGTGTCAGTCAGGAAGAAAACTGGAAATATCAGGCTTTGTATAGACTTTAGAGACTTAAACAAAGCTTCATTAAAAGACAACTACCCTTTACCTAAGATGGATCATATTTTACAAAGGGTGGTAGGGTCTAGAAGAATTTCTTTGCTTGATGGCTATTCAGGGTACAATCAGATTTTAGTCCACCCTGATGATCAACTAAAGGAAGCATTTACTACACCTTGGGGCACTTTCATGTATGTGAAAATTTCCTTTGGTCTAATGAATGTTGGAGTAACTTTTCAGAGAGCCATGGACATAGCATTCTCAGAAGAACTAGGCTACCTCATCATTATATACCTTGATGATGTCACTGTGTTTTCAAAAATAGATGAAGAGCACTTAGCACATTTAAGAACAGTTTTCAAGAAATGCAGGAAGTTTGGGATATATTTAAACCCTAAGAAAACACTATTTGGGCTCCAAGAAGGTAAAATTCTTGGGCACATCATTTCAGAAGAGGGAATTAAGATAGATCCAAAGAGGATTAAGGCCATATTGCAAATCTCTCATCCTCGAAACATCAAGGAGTTGCAATATTTCATTGGAAAGATTAACTTTTTGAGAATTTTCATCCCCAACTTGGCTGAGCTCATTAGAAATATCACAAACATGTTGAAGAAGGAGCAAGGGGTAAAATGGACCTTGGAAGCAAAGAAGTCCTTTGAACTGGTGAAACAAACCTTAACCAAAACACCAGTTCTAATAAGTCCTAATTTTTCAAAAGATTTTTATATTTTTTCATTTTCATTAGAACACACCATAGATGTTGTCCTTTTACAGAAAAACCCACAAGGACAAGAGCAGCCCATTGCATTCTTTAGCAAGGCTTTGAGCGATGCCCCTCTGAAGTATAACATTATGGAAAAGCAAACCTTTGCTTTGGTTATGGATTTGAAAGACTTCAGAGTATACATCTTGCATTGACACATCATTGCCTTTGTCCCAAAATCATTTGTTAAAGACATTCTAACACAAGACCCAGATGGTAAGAGAAGTAAGTGGATTGTTGTTATTCTTGAATATGATTTAGAGATAAAACCCACTAAACTCATCAAAGGCCAAGGTCTAGCTAGGTTGATTGCTGAATCCAATTTTGAATTTATTGATATTAATATGATAAATGCTTTGGATGAACAAGAGGAAATCTCAACTCCCATTGTTGAAGACCATTTCATGAATTCCTCTTGGTATGCTGATATTATTTATGTTTTTATTAACTTAAATACACCTCCTGGTTTGACAAAAACAAAGGCAAGGTTCCTAAAGTTAAAATCTGTAAACTATTGCATTATAGATAGATGTCTTTATTGGAAACATTCAAGTGGTATATTGCTTAAATGTTTGCCTGAGTTTGATGCAGAGAAGGTTAAGCATGAGTTCCATGAAGGGGAGTGTGGAGGCCACCTATACTAGAAAAAAACAACCAACAAAATCTTGAGGGCTGGTTACTATTGGCCTACTCTTTTTCATGATGTACACAAAATGATCATTGCCTGCCATAAATTTCATCTTTTTGAAGGTAAAAGAAAACTGCTACCCCTACCTCTGCATCCGATCACTGTTGAAGCTCATTTTCAATAGTGGGGACTTGACTTCATAAGATAAATCCATCCACCATCTTCTGCTCAGCATAGATGGATTCTCACTGCCACAGACTATTTCACTAAGTGGATAGAAGCCATACCTTGTAGGCAAGCCAATGATTCTGTTATTATAAAATTCATAGAGAATAATATTCTCTCTATATTTGGTTGTCCTACCAAGATCATCATTGATAATGCAACAGCATTTGGATCAAATAATATGGTTGAATTCTGTCACAGATATCAAATAACATTGGGGCATTCCATGGCCTATTACCCTTAAGGTAATGGACTTGCAGAATCCTCAAACAAGAGTTTAGTGAACATAATCAAGAAACTGTTGGAGGACAACAAAAATTCTTGGCACACAAAGTTATTTCATGCACTTTGGGCTGACAAATTGACTTTGAATAAATCTATTGGTATGTCACCCTACCAGCTTGTGTATGGCACTGATGCAATCTTTCCTACCAGCCTTGGTATGCCAGTTATGAAGTTGATTCAGGAGTTGCAAACTAAAGATAATGACATGATGAGAAGAATAAATCATACCATTCATCTTCAACAAACTAGAGAGGAGGTTTATAACAAAGCATTGCAGAAACAGGACAACATTAAAAATATTTTTGACAAAAGAACAAAGGCCAACAATTTAAAATTTGGGTACAAAGTCTTAAAATGGGACTCAAGGAGGGAAGACAAGGGCAAGCATGGGAAATTTGACAACTTATGGCTTGGCCCTTACTCTATCCATTCAGCTATTGGTAATAATGCCTATTTCTTGCAAGAGTTGAATGGAGTAGAATTGTTTGGGGGTCCTATCAACGGCAGGATGCTTAAGCATTACTTCTCTTGATCCATTTCATGTTCTGACAGCCTTTTTATCTTTTTCCATTATAAATATCTCATCCACCATTGCATTCAAAGTTAGAAAAACATAAAAATACAAAAACAATGAAAGAAAGAAAAGAGGGAAGATTGTGAAAATAAGAAAGGTATAGCCCCATACCAAAAAAGAGAAACAAATCTGAAAGTGTGTAAGCTCAAATGCCACTCCTAAAGAACACACTTCTATTTAGTCAAAAGAGCCTAATATTGACGAATCAGTTTTAAATTGTCTGTTGATAGGATAGTGAATTCGATTTTCCAAACTGTTTAATCTTGGCTTATCAGTAGATAGATTAGGATAGAAATTAAAGGTTCAAACATGCTCAAAATCTGAACCTAAGTTTCCAAAGAGAATGACTCAAATCTGTTTCAAATTATGAGTCAAAAAAGATGTAAATCTGGTTCTCATCAGCTTAAAATCTGAACCAGAGGATAAGGAGAGACAACTCAAACAAAAGTCAAAACAGAGCTGTAAAAAAGATGAAGGAAATGCTTTGAAATTTCATATCCTAAGCCTTCCATTTTGTTTTAATTTTCTGCAAAATAATGTCTATGTGCAGCTTGTTTTTATGCCATGGATCACGGCAAGTAAAACAGCGTAATCTTGACTTGGTTGTTTTTAAATTTCTGTTGTAGAATTTAGAGAATAAATATTTGTTGGACAATTTAATCCCAACAGATAGTAGATTAGGTAGAGAATCATATGGGCTTAAATATTTAATATGAGTCCATGGAGAAATAAGGAGTAGAAATAGATTATATTTCCTACTTTTAAAAAGAATAAAATGTTGTAAAATATTTTTCCAATCCAAGTGCACTCTAATGAAGAAAAAATGTTAGACCTGTAGGATTGGGTAGGTAGAAAAGCTTGTTGATGAAATATCCATTGTTTTTGTGACTGCTAATATGTTTCCAGAGAAAAAGAAGATCATTCTAGAAAATAAAGGCAGCCCAATGGATGAGGCATTGATTAGCCTCCCAGAGAATGCAAGTCTGAAGTTCTTGATGCCTTCAAGAAGGCACCATCCCCAAGTGGAGCCACTGTTAGCCAGCTATAAAATTTGTTATATCAAATGCTGGCTAAATCATTTTTGGAGGCTTCAAGAAACTAGTTTTATTGCTAAAAATTTTATCTCTTGAAGACTCTTCAAGGCCTCATGCCTCTGTCCAAATCTTCACTATTGTTCCCTCTTTATACTAAGAAATTTTGTTGTTCCCATAAGTGAAAATATTGCTGCAAAATCATCATTTTTCCCGCCTTCCACTTCAAAACTAACCTTCATTTTTTCTCCACTTTTTCTCCATAAAACTCCTCTATTTTTATGATTCCTCTTCTTCCATTCATGAAAATCATTTTTACAAGGTTAAGAACTCACTTTTTAACCTTATCGAAACCCTCAAATTCCATTGAAAACCATTGAAAATCATAAAAAATACATATTTTGTATATGGGTTTAAGCCCCTCGGGCTAAGCCTTAAACCACTTCCCCTCCATGTGCCCTAGCGCTAAAACCAAGCGCTAGCCATCCAAGCGCTTATCGCATCGGAAAAACACAGCGAGCACAAGTCTTTTGTTATAAAAAAACTCCAACGCTGATTAGCCCTGTACGTTATATCCCCCGATCATATCATCTCTCCATACAACCCATGGGCCCGCAATCGAGTGCTAAGTCGTTATGAAAATCCATTCCCGATCCATTTTTTCCTTTGTAAATACATAAAACCCTCTTACCCAAAGTTTTAGTCTAAAGCGCCATAGTTATGTTTTTTAATGTAAAAATGGGTTGATTGAAATAGACCCGCATCATTTCTCCGATGCGATTAAGTCCCATATATATAAACTTGGCCCCCTCCGCTTTTTCATCCCATATAGCCTGCGCCCAGGACCAAGAGTCAAAGTCTCGAGCGCCAATCGCGTCGCAACAAACAAATGGTTAGATCAAAAAGACCAAGGCCCGACCTTCCGATCGCGATTGACCCCCATATATATATAGCCCTGGGCCTATCGCACACCATAAACCCTTGGCCCCGCAGTTGAGCGATATCCTTTCATATATTTAACACTCGCCCGAAGCATTAAAAACTTTGTTTATATTACTTTTTGGGTTTTAATGATTTTTTCATTATATTGAAAGAAAGGCCAGAAGCAGTTTTCATCGCACCGCTTTTGAGAGGAAAGCGGTTTTCCCCGATCGGCAGCGATCAGCGCCACCAGATGACACGTGGTTTTGAGCAGTTTGGAGATACCGCCCTCCCTGAGCGTTAAATATCGACTGTGAGCTCAGCGCGACATGGACGTGAGTTGTCCGATCTAAAGCCAGCTCATCGGACGACGATTGCACTCAAAAGGAGCTCGAGGGATAGGTTAAGGCACGACACATTTATCAAAACATCTCCACCATCGATCTGATCTGCAGATCAACGGTCTGCATCTAATTGCATCGGATCTTTACATCGGATGCATTTTTAACTTTTGTTTCTCCCCTCACCGATTGTAAACTTCCGATTAGATCTGGGTCGTCCACATGTCCTGATCGGATGGTCCCAGATCATTTCTGCATTAATTCATCGCCCTCAACCCTCGCCAAAGGTTTAAACCTTAGTTTTTCGCATTTTCTTGTTAAAACCGAATAATGTGAATCCTTCACATTATTAGTTCGCCGCTCATCCCGATCGTTGATCTTCTTGGTCACTCATCAATCAATGGTTCTGATTTAATTATCCCTCCACTCTCCTTTTTTAAACCTCTTCTACGCAAATTCTCCACCATTGGATGATGCTATCCAATAGCCATTCCCCTCCCCGTAGCCTCCGAAAAATTTAAACCTAATAACGTAGGATTTTATTAATCTTTTTGTTTTTGCATTGATGCCATATGAGCCCTACACGGCCTGCACATCAACAAGACACAATGTTATTTAATATAATTGAAAGAGTATCAGTGTCGAAGATAGAACGTAGCAGAATAGAAGATTGAAGACAGATTTGCGGGGATCACGGCTAAGAATGATTATCAAAAGCCTAATCCCCAAATTAAAAATAGAATTAAGGGTAAATCAAAGGATCTATCAAACAAAAAAGACTCCACCTCCACATCTGAGACGAATTGATTCCTCCCAGCTACCACAGTGCCACCTGTACCTCAAAGCATTCAAAATAGAGGCTGAAGTTATTGATCAAGATCATATATTTGTCTCAGCCCAGCCAGAGAGTTAATTCTGCAAATAAACTTAATGAAAAAATATCAGCAGAGTTACTTCAACATAACAGGGAGCCTCAAAAGTCAAAAAGAGCTCCCACCGAGCTTAAATCTTAATGTAAATTAGTTAATATAGAGGACACCTATGCAAGTTTCTTCATCGAGCCCCCCAAAGGCCAAGAAGCCATTAAGTCTGTATTAATTATCTTTGGAGATCTTTTATCAGATCTCACCTCCTCATTCTCCTATAAATACTACTAGAGAAGATGAGAGAGGGGTTGGTTGAGTTATTTGCTGAACTTTGAAATGTAATTGAGCTTGAGACTTCTACTTGTAAATAGTGATTCACTGGCTCTTGGAGCTCTGCTTGTGATAGATAAGTTAGTCTGGGAAGTGTAGATGATTGCTAAACTAAAGAATTGTACTTAAAGCTGTAACTAGTTTGAAGCATCAATACAAGTTGATTTATGGGATCCTGGTCTGTGTCGAAGGTGATGTTATTTCTTATTTTGAATTTTTATTTTATTTCTGTTTTCACTGTGTTCATATTCTCTTATAAAGAACAACATGCATAGATTTAGGACCTACTGTATATAAGTACCCTTCTTTGACTGAAAATATTTATCTATATTTTTTCTTCCAAATCTGTGTTATTTAGGAATTATTTAATTCGGTTTAAGCAGTGGGAATGTTGGCGTTCCCTCGTCCTCCTGTTTAGCTAATTTTTATTCTTAAATGTTATTTTCAGTAATGTTAAGTAGAGATGAACTAAGGAATATATGGTGTGCCCTGGTCCTAGTTTTATCCCCAAAGACTGTCTGAATGTTTCCCTTCGAATGTGTTGAAAGCTGGCTAGTTTCAAAGTACTTACTAGATCTTAGGTCATTCTTTGTTATCTTTGTGTTTTTCTTGAAAGTTGCCAAGTATAGCAGAGCTAGGAGAGGATTTTTGGTGAGCCCAGCCTGCTGGTTTCTACTCCAACAGTTTCCTTCAAGTTTCCCTTTGTTTTAAAATGTTTTCTATTGAAAGTGCATCAAAATCGGGCTAGTTTAGAAGTACTTACCTGATCTTAGTTTACTTTCATGTCTTTCTTAAGTGTATGTCAAAATATGGCTAGTTTCAAATTACTTACCAGATCTTAGGCTACTCTTTGTTCTTCATCTATTTAATTCCCCTGCTTATTGTTCCATTTCATTCCATAAATCAAACTTTGAAGAGATCCTTAGACATAGATTACTTTCCCCATGGACCACTCTTGAACCTGATTATTTCAATTAAATCATATTATGACTCCATAGCCCAATGGACTAAAACCTGCAATTATCTATCTTCTTGGCCAAATCTTGTTGTATTTGCTTGCAACTTCTCACCTTTGAAACTATTTGCATTTAGAACTTTCACCTCAAGCCATAATCATGCTCAACCATCCAAAAAACAAAAAAAAATCTCGGCCTTCATAACTAGCCTAATATTATTACCATAAAATTTGAAAGAAAAATCCATCTTTGCACTTATTGGAGAGATCCCTCTCCGGATTCGGGAGGGCTAGATCCTATAATCCCAAAGTGGTTGAAACGATGTTGCCTCTGTGATTGGACTTTGCCAATCTTACTGATTACAGATTCCTAACAGGTACATCAATACTAGTATTAATCGAGGCATGCTCAGTCGATAGTGCAACCTCATGCTCAGATAGATGGTGTGCCTGCTCCGGAGGTTCCTGCTGATCAATTGATGGTGCAGTCTGCTTAGGAACTTCTTGTTGATGACTTGTCGATGGAGAAACCTTCATAGTGGATGGTGAAACCTACTCAGATGGACCTTCCTCCTCAGATGGACCTGCCTACTCAGGATCAGGTGCCTGCTCAGTACTAGGTGTCTTATGAGATGGTGCAAACTGCTAAGATGATGTCTATTTATTAGGAGTGGATGTTCGCTTCTCATCCTGATCTCTATCATGAGGTGAAGGAGGAGGAGGTGGAGTACTAGAATGATTATCACTCCCCTCATGATCATGATCATTAGATGAGGCGTTGCTCTATCGTACATCTCCACGATGCCTACCCCTCCTAGCCCACACAAATTCTTTGGAATCTCCAATTATATGACGCGTGAGGGTCAACATATCATGTGGCATGCCTCTATAGAGCTATGGTAGCCTAATATCAACCTAGATCTCTCTGATCGTAGCCATACAGACTCCCTCATCAACTAGGATTCGACAGATTTGGTCACCCAAATCCATCCTAAATTAGTTGTCTGGCCTATGACTCACCCCCACGGGTATCTACACCCAATCATGATTAGGTCTGTCACCCTGATCCTCTGCGTCTGCCATCTCCTCGTCAACATCTACACATGCATCATTCGGTGGCAGTGGAATCTCATCCCTAACGAATTTCCCAATCTCTACAAAATATATAGTACACAACAATAATTAGAGATTTTCATTAAAAAATTTAATAAAACAAGTTAAAGAATGTGTTAGAATAAATTTTATAATTCTAATTAATTAATTAAGACAATAATATGAAACTATATTAATTTAAAGAAAACACTAATATTACCTCTCCCATTCGGTGACTCATCTTGTGTGAAAAGGATGTTGGTACACCCTCGCCAATCCAAACTACCATATGGACATGGCACCAAAACGAAGGAATGATCATTAACACTGGATAGAAACTCTAGTGCATCAGGAGATATCCTGGCAGGAAAGTCAGATTGACCCCTCTTAGGCATCATTTGACCCCAAATATCTATTTGTACATGCAGCATCGACCTGCGAGGTTACTGAAAAAAGTAGGCATCATCTCTAGAAACCTCTAAGAAACTAAAAAAAATAAATCTGAAGCCAAAATGGAAGGTTGACCTCCCACGTGCCTCAGAACGACATCTATCTAATGTTGTAAAAAACTGCTGCAAAAAAATTTCATACCATCTCACAAGTCGTGGCACCTGGAATAAAGAATCAACATAAAATAAAAGAGGGCAACTAATGTGTTGCGTGTCACTAGTATGGTGTGCAATGGTTGTCAACACTAGTGATAAGCACCTCACCTCCTCTACACCAAATGAAGAAATATGTAATTAACCACTGGACACCTTAAAATTTGTAGGAGAAACTATATTGTCCCTAATGTATCTCTGGGAGTATGCCAACTAACTCCCGGTTGCATAGCCGATGGGGACATATGTGAACTGGGGAAAATCCTGCCCTCTCTTAAATAGGCAAGTAAAAATCTATATGTCCTCCTTAGTGGGAGCGAACCACTGGCCAAGACCAACCCAGAAAGTCTGTCAATGGGCTTCCCACTTGAATATGAGTTGTCCAAATAACACACTATGGCCCTTCAGGGATGTAGCCTCCTCATAGAAATTCAGGAGGCCTACCTCCCTAAGGAGAAACTGGATGGCTGTCGTAATAGAGTGAGGGTACATAAGCCTCTCCCTCCCTCATGCCTCCCACAAGTGAATCATGTTATACTATTCCTCCATATGTTCTTTTTGTTCCATTTGTTCTCTTCGTTGATGTTGTTGAATGATTCACATATTAAATACATTATTTTTATTAAATGAGACATGTATATATATATATATATATATATATATATATATATATATATTGAAGAAAAAAAAACAGTCAGTGTGCCCAAAAAAAGAGTCACCCATGGGTACCGGTGCATATGTTTTTATTGCACATTTCTCTCAGTGCGCACGGAAATTATTCACGCACCGCAAAAGATAAAAGGTTATTTTTCTGCGTTGCGTTGACGAAACTATCCGCCCCAAGATGGATATATAGTAACACATTTTTCCCAATCTCCGATGGCCAAAATGTCGCTCTTGCGACACATAGGCATCCCAAGAGCGACACTTTGAGGTGGGGCAAAACGGTATTTCCAGTCCCGTCACAATTAGGACACTACTAATAACTGTCAGTACAACAACACTAATTCCGACGTTTTTTTGGTAGTGTCACAATTATGATGTTTCTAAGTTTTCATCGCTCTTCTGATGTTTCCAAGTTGTCGTTTCTCTTCAGAGGTTTCCAATTCTTCATCGCTCTTCCGATGTTTCCATGATTTCATCAATCTTCCGATGTTCCCAAATATTCATCGCTCTTCTGATGTTACCACGTGTTTTTCGCTCTTCCGACATTTACAAATTTTCATCGCTCTTGCTAAGTTTCCAATCATTCATCGCTCTTCCGACATTTACAAATTTATATCACTCTTCCAACGTTTCCAACCGTTCATCACTCTTCTGACATTTCCATGTGTTGGTCGCTCTTCCAACGTTTGTTCCAACTTGTTGTTGCTCTTCCGGCATTCCCAACTAGTCGTTTCTCTTCCGACGTTCCACCGTGTTTGTCGCTCTTCCGAATAATTTAAGTGGACAATATCGTCGGAATATCGATGGAAACAAACGAATATGGAAGAAAAATTCTGGAGGATTAAGCAAAAGAATTGCATACCTTGAATGGTATTAACAAAAGAAAAATAATGGTATATCTTGCAACATATTTCAAATTTTTGTTAGGCATTGTGTAAAGAAGCCCTCCTGGAGTATATTTATCCTGTGAATAAGATACTATAGGGAGGATAGAGCAGATATAATTGTCATCATACCCTTTGTAGTCATGAAGAGACTTCACTTTTCTTAGCAATAATTCCTTTGATAGGAGTACTTGAGAACCCGCCTGTTTTTTGTCCCACCCAAATATAATGTCTAATTCATAAGCTCCTTATGATTGGCCTTTTGATTGAATGAAATTTAGATAACCTGGGTTGTGTGTTGCCTTATTCAGCCAAGATGCTCCCCAGAGTAGTTCATCCTCATATCCAGAGTATGAGTGATAGAATGGGTAGAATCCAGATCTAATAGAGTCACTATAATCTCCTTTGTGCTTATCAGTAAAATCAAATACCCTTATGGTAGTATGGAGAAGTCGTTTTGAACATTGAGGATCAGATTTGTGAAATACAAGGGATACATCTGCGAGTGTTGCAACTGTTTCAGCAGCAACATCTGAACCAGGATGATGGTTGTCAATTTTATAAATAGTCTGAGTAGTGTCCATATCTTCTGGTCTTTCCTAGCATTTTTTATCAGTGTTCGGATCCCCTACTTGGACAATATGGTGCCTAGATGTGCAATTTCTTTCAGCAAGTAATTTTTGGCCTAATGAATGTCATCCTTTGAGTTGGCTAGCTCACCACCCATGAACCTACCAAATTCCAAAACATGCCATCACAACATTGTTGTTTTGAATTCCATTGGAAAAGAAAATTTAACGTTGTCTCCTGGATCATATTATCCTCCAACCAAGTCCACATGTTGAGAAAAACCATTTGACAGAGTAGATTCCCTTCTCCAAGTCATACATTGACTGCTTGGGAGCTTGCCTGAGCATTGGCCTCCATAGAAAAATATGGCTTTGGAGAGAGCATCTCCATAGTTATGGGAAGCTCCATGGAACTTGGGCTTTAGGTGCTTGGAGTGTTGATAACTCTCTATAATATAATTTTCATTACCATTCCCTACCCAAAATAGAAAAAACAACCCAAACACCAAGGAAACATCACAAAATTTCTCTCATTGTCAAAAGGGTAGACCAACAAACTAATACCACTATGTCTTCAAGCCAACGCTCTGGACTGAGTGTAGTGCTATTGCTCAGCCATCTGGAACATTAATTTATAGGCTTGGGTGTAAAAGAGAGTGTAAATATCCTTGGGAATGTATTCCACCACATGTTCCTTGGACTTGTATATCTTGAATTGCACATCAGAGGATAAAATAATTGCATACCTTGAATAGTATTAATAGACTAGGTATAGTTGTCACAAGTATATAATGGAAAAATATGAAAAATCATAAAAGATATATTTGTCCCAAGGGGATCTTGTACATATAAATAATGAAAATGCATTAAAGGGCATCCCTCTACATAAAACACAATGCAACATGGTAGCTGAATTATGTAGGCATTCTGAAACAATTCATGCAAGTTAAATACATGACTATCCAAGTTTACAACTTTAACTCTTCTTGCATAGTTTTCAATTATTATTCAAGATGTATCCAACTAATAAAACCAGATAGAGGGAAGAAAATGTTTCAATAATCTCTCTCATGAAAATATGAACAAGTAAATCTGCCTAACAACTATAGACAAACCAACACTTGTCGCAGGTGGAAGACCTCTCCATTTGGATTGGTAACATTCCAGTCTCAGGGTGGTGTTCCTGATGATTATCTGCTGCCACCAAATAATCAAATCTACACGTATTTTTTGGTGGTGAAAAAACTAAGCACTCACTCTCTAGCTGTCCAAAAATATTTAAGTGTGAGGGGGAGTTCAAATAATATTTTTTACTTGATTGGGATCATATTCAAGAGATGTGTATAACAATGAGAATAAATGGATTTGGCAATGAGTGCTAGTGTCATGGAATCTCACCTAAAGAGAATAGCTTAGCCCTGTTATTTCCACCTAGACCCCTATGGACACCACCTTTAGTCTTAAGCAAGTTCAATCAGTCATCTTAGCACCTACAATTGGACTTGGACCCAGCTAAAGTAACCTATTTGATATATAGTACCCCATTGGATGGAATATTCCCTAAGCCCTCTCAAATCTCTAAATCATTATGCATATATTATTTTCTTGTACCTACTTAGTCCATTACTTTGATCCATGTGAATACACCATATTAAGCTTAGAAGTTCAAATCCTATGGTGGAATAGCAGAAAGTGCAAGAAGTCTACTGACAGTAGGGGCATTCTTCTATGTAAACAATCCAAAATAGTCCCACCTAGAGATGGACATATTCTTTAGTAGAGTTCAAGTCGATTGCACTGGACTAGCTAAAGTATTTAGCCTATTTGGACCTGGACTATAGGTAGTATCCCCCCTATGTGGATGGAATGATGCCTTAAGCCTCAATTCCAGAGAAACCAAGCCTTAATAGTAGAGTATCCAACGTATTTATATATTTCACTCCAAAATGATTCTTCTATGTCCTCCCTATGCGGAAAAAAAGTCTTAATCCCCTTAGTGCCATCCATGGAAACTAACCAAAATAGATTAGATTTTATTAGTCTTTTTAGTTCTACCTGGATATGGAAAATAGCTTTTGTATTAGCCTGTGTATTACTGTTGGACCTAGTCCCCCCTATATGTGGATGGAATGCCTTTTTCCCTAGTGTCATGGAAACAAGTGCCTAAAGAGACAAGCTTATTATTAGCCCTAATAGTTTTGCCTAGAGAGCCCTCAAAACATCAGCAAATCAATTATCTTATGACCAGTCTGAAGTCTGCAATAGGGGTCTGCACAATAAGCCTTCCAAGGTCACTTTTCCAAAGCTATAGGATTTTTCTCAATACTGCTATAATTGGTCTATTATAATTTAAATTAGTTTCAATGTGCAAGGAAATGGAAATTAGTTTCTGCATAAATAAATGGGCCTGTGATTGTTAAAAAGGGGTAGGAAATGAGGAATTTGAATCCAAAATTCTTACTATGGCCGAGGAAATGGAACACTTCATACTATAGTGTTGAGAAGTAGTTATGTAAAAAAAATGATTAATACAGACACATCAACAAAGAAAAAGAAAAAATCAATCTAGTGTTTGAGACAGAATTCAAATTGGTTCAATAGAACTTATGAAAAAACGGTTTGGAAAGTTTAAATGGCAACCTAACCTATGTAATGAAAAAATTAGATAGAAATGGTTACAATTTTAAGTGGGTTTGGAGTTGGAGAGACTAACTCTACTGGATATAGATATGGAATGGATTGTCTTGAACGTGGAGTTGGTCATTTGCATAATTGAAGGCACTAACATTTGCACACTATATTTGAATTTACATTGGTTGTCATGTAAGAGTGTTGAACTGGTGGGGCCAGATTGGTTGGAAACCTCTTCTTAAAAAATATTATATGCTTGAAATCTGAACTTGACCACAAAGAGTAAATCCTCATTTGTTTTCACTGTTGGCACAAACCTTTTCACAACTTCTGATATCACCAGAAACCATGAGTGTACATCTGATGCAAAACTTCCTCACATCAATCTTCACTAGCTCAAAATTTAATAGGAACTATTGTAGCTTATGGTGCTGCATCCACTACATCTAGCCCAATGGGTACCTCCTCCATTGCCTTTACAAAGTGTACTCAATAACCTGATTCTGATTTTGTTGTCTCTTTATCAAGTCATGGTGGAAATTCCTTATCTTTTGCGGAAAGGTCATCAATTTTACATCAATAAAGGATCTCAATGAATGATGTGAGCTCCTTAAATATGGGGATGTCAACATTGCTAACAGAAAGGATCAATGCACCCTTAAGGCTTGTGTATGAGGTTGAAGGAGATAGTTGTGAAGCAATTAATAACCCTGTTGAAAACGTAAATCCTGTGGACAATGTAAGGTATGTGGAGATTGTTCAGGTCACTGAAAGTTTTAATAGATTAGAATTAAGTGGTTCAATACTCAACAAGAAGATGTAGAATGAGATGTAACTATCATAAATTTCAATATGCAAAGCACAACTAAAATCGTTTGTGG
The DNA here is from genome assembly GCA_034641835.2 of Pinus albicaulis. NCBI lineage: Eukaryota > Viridiplantae > Streptophyta > Pinopsida > Pinales > Pinaceae > Pinus > Pinus albicaulis. Next base: position 1,408,302,702 of record CM076584.1, read on the forward strand.
GGGTGATTTTTCTGTGAAAAACTTAGATTTTGACAACACTTTTTCTGTACCTCCAGATTCAGGTTGTTCAGCAACATTAAATTCAAATAAAAGACATTTATAAATATTAATAATATTCAAAAAATATCTCTTTATTTGATGTGAACATAAATAATCCAATGGCATTGTCAGTGATGTAGAAATTTGTGAATCAAATTTCAAAACTTATCAACGACTAGGGAAAGTAAAGGTGAGAAGTTATCTTTAGTTGCTGAGTTAAGCACAAATCTTGATGAACCACATGAAAAAAAACTTGAGCTTAGATGTAAGTGTTTAAGGGCCATCTTTTCCATCTTTGGATGAAGAATTGACATAGATTGAGGTCAATAGAAAGGATACCAAAGATAGAACTGCAATTGCTACGAGATTTAGGAAACGTGACTCTTATCAACTCAAAGAAGTTGCACATGATATGGAGCTGACTTCTGAATCTGGTGGCATTTGCAGAGAATCAATGGAAATGTATGAAAATTTCCCTCTTCTACTAGTGAATTTAAATCTAAGTATTATATGGTGCTGCAAAAAAAAGTAATGCTAATTTGAGTGGCAAGCCTAAGAATATAATCCATGATACTATTGAAAAGAGTGAAAGTAACCTTCTTGTTACCAATCATCAAGTTGTAGCCACAACCTCCATTGGTACTGGAATCGAGAGGGATCGTAGCAAGAAGAAGAAGAGGAAGGAATGTCTAGCCAAAGCTGATACTTCAAGTTAAACTCGTGATTTCAATAATGCATACAAGGCACCAGAATAAAAGTAGAAGAATGTAAGTTATCCAGACACATCTACTATAGTTGTTCTAGTTGTTAATGTTGTTAATATTCTAATAAGTTAAAAAATAAATAGATGACGAGGAAGATGTATCTAAATTTCCTACCCAAAATATAGCGACAGGAGAATATGCCATGATATCTACTGATGAAAAGAAAATGGTTGTACCAAAGGCAAGAGCCCTAGAAGATGTAAGTACACAAGTGATTTCTTGTTAACATTTAAGAAATAGTTTAGAAAATTGCGTGTTGAGTTAGTTTAATTTGACTAAATGGAAATCCTCAACCCTTCCAAATTTATGAGCCACATGGGCGAAATGTAGATCTACAATGGCCTAACACCATAATATAATGCTCAAGGAGGATCTGGCTAATTACATGTGTTCAGGGTTGGAGTCGCCTAACTAAAACTGTTTCATGCACACAAAGAAATGAAGTGCCAACAATTGACTCTACTAGCTATTGGAAATTTAGTATTTGACATTCAACCAGATAACAGCTAACAAATGTACCAATAGTGCATGACAACATTGGAAGTCTAGTTCAATGCTTGTTATCCATGGATAGAAGTTGATTTGGATCACTTCCTCAAGATATTTTTCATTATTTTTACAGATTACCTCTGACAAATATTTGAGCCATGATTGGAGCACAATTTGATGTACTTTTGGGAAATTGATAATCCAGAGCCACCAGTGAAGAGTTGATAGTTATTAGCCAATTATACCCAGAAATTGGTATTGTTGTCTATAGACCTACCAACATGAATTATGATAATAGTTGCATATCTATTCTGGGCATGAAGTGACCAATTTCATATCTCACCAGATATATCTACAGGAATTTAAGACATAAATGTAACATCCCATGCATCGACCATTTCTTTTGTAAACATTTTATTTGGTTGATACTCCAACGTGGGAAAACCACAACCGATTTAAATGTTATTTAAATGGTTATTAACTATTAATTAATTTAAATAAATGTGCTCGAGGAAGGGGCAACCAACAGATCAGAGTCTGAGGGGTGTTGCTTCTTGTGCTTGGATGTCCTGAATAACCATACACTAGCTTGATTTCACCTCTAAACATTATTGTTGAGAAAAAATAAGGTCACCCCTCTATAGTTTCATAATATCTCTTCAAGATTTCCCTTAAATAAATTATGTATCTTCAAATCGAAAGTTCAGCTTTGAATGGATATTGGATAAATAAAATAAACTAGTATAAAAAAGATCCATCTCATTCATGAAACATACAAACTCATCTACATATCATATTTGGGTGTCAAAATAGGGTACATGTAATCTTCAAGGTACATATGAAAGTTTTTGAAGTCACTCCAAACTTAACACAAAACATAGCCAAGGTATAATATGACATTTTGATGCCTAATGAGGAAAGGAAGTATGTTTGTGGGTTGTTACAATTGGAAAGGAGGAAATGGATGGTATGCTCATCAATCGGTATGTTACCCTCTTCTTTTATGACAGAAAGCAAAGATCCAGTCAGCAGACAAGGTATTAATCATTGTGTAATTGCTTGAATCTTTCAGAAAGGGCATGTTCTATGGGTGTTAAAGCTCATTATACATGATACGGTATCCGGCACAAGAACTGTGCATAGTTTAAACAAAATACTCGTCTTCATGAAGGTTGTTTGGAGATTACAGATGGCATACCAAAGAGACTAAGATATGACTTAGTATTAATGAATGGAGATACCAACATTGAATGGAAGGTTTTAGGAAGTTACAATGTAGGAAATTAAATTAATAGTACATAGTAGGAAGAAAAACAAAACAAATACACCAATGGATCGACCTAAGTCTACCTGCAGAACACTAACAATGCATTCGGAACAGTGATTCGGTCAGCATACAGTTTATCGATCGAGTCAGGCAGTGCAGTAAGAGTAGGAGAAAGCACACGGTTCCACTTGCTCAAGCTCCTGAAGAGTGTATTTTTTGCAGGCAAGAATAGGGAGGCTGGGGTGAAGGGTGAAATTATTTTGAGGTGGGAATTGGAATAAAAATTAAAAATTAAATGTAAATAATAATATTTAAAATATATATATATATATAGTATTAAATACTTACTAACTATAGCTCCTATAGTTAGTCAAATTATAGAATTTCAATTATATATAATTTTGAGGTAGGAATTGGAATTAAAATTAAAAATTAAATGTAAATAATAATATTAAAAGAAAAAATTATATCTAGTATTAAATTAAAAATTGAATATAAATAAATAAGATAGTAGGGTTTATATAAATTATTTAATATGTAAAACTTACAAATTTCCACACACACAATATGACTCAACCCAAACCTAACCCAAACATGTTTCCATCGGTGCCCTCACACGACATGACCCGACCAGCCTAAACTAAGACATAAGGGAGAAAAAGGCAAACAGTCACACAAATGTGCATATTAAGGGATATAAGTGGTCACAACTTAGAATTTTTGATACGGCCTCCCTCACATGACCACACCCAACCCGACCTAAATGCGCTTCTTTAGGCACCCTCACACGGCATGACCCGAACCGCCCGAGTGAAGGCACAAAGGAGAAAATGGCAAACAGGTTGCACGAACATGCACCAGTCACACAGGCGGTCACAACTTAGCATTTTTTATATGGCCACCCTCACACGACCCAACCTGGCCTGACCCTAATATGTTTCCTTGGGCGCCCTCACACATCACGACTTGACCCATCGCCTGAATTAAGACACAAGGGAGCTAACGACAAACTGGTAGCACAAACGTGCACAAGGCACACAGGCAGTCATAACATAGCATTTTTTATACATCCACCCTCCATTAGGGGAATTTTGAGGTCTAAAATGGGCCTCCTAATGAAATTATAAAATAATAGTGGAAATAATCAAATAGTATTTTATTACATTATCAAATTTTGGAGAAAAAAAAACTACTTTTTCAACTCGTATTTCCTAATGCGTTTCCTGATCCAAGGAGTACCCATTTCCTAACGCGTTTCCTTGGGCACCCTCACACGACCCTACCCGACCCTCCCGAACGAAGCCACAAGGGAGAAAAAGGAAAACGGGTCACATGAACATGCACCACAAGGCACATAGGTGGTCACAACTTAGCATTTTTTATACGACCTCCCTCACTCGACTTGACCCAACCCGAACGCGTTTCCTTAGGCGCCCTCACACAGCACGACCCGACCCGCTCGAACGAAGACACAAGGGAGAAAATGACAAATGAGACGCATGAACGTGCACAAGGTAGACGAGTGGTCATAACTTAGATTTTTTTATACGACCTCCCTCACATGACCCGACCCCAGGACCCACCCGAACACATTTCGCTGGGTGCCCTCGCATGACCCAACCCGACCCAACCCGCCCGAATGTGTTTCCCTCGACACCCTCACACAATCTGACCTGATCTAACCCCCCCGAGTGTGCTTCCTTTGGCACCCTCACACAACACGACCCAAACCGACCTGGCGAAACGCATTTCCTTTTCTGCCCTCATAGGACACGACCTGACCCGACCCGATCCGACCCGACCTGACCTGACCCGACCCAAAGAAGAAGTCAAGACATGTGAAGAAGAGGATGTTGCAGATCTGTAAATGATAGAGGAATAACTTCATGAACATGTTGGACAGGGATCGTGCACTTTGCAGACATTGATGATGGAGGACACTTATAGGGTTTATGGGTTAGGTTTAATGTGGTTAGGGTTTAGGGGGTTAAATGGGTTAGGGGTGGGGAATTAGGGTTTAAGGGGTTAGTGGTTTAGGGTTTAGGGGGTTAAATGGGTTGGGGTTTTAGGGGGTGAAATGGGTTAGGGGTTAAGGGTTTAGGGGTTAGGGGTTTAGCGCTTTGTGGTTAAATGGTTTAGGGGATTAGAGGTTTAGGGGGTTAAATGGGTTAGGGGGTGGGAATTGTGGCTAAGGATTCAAGCTCCATGGAAAAATCTAAAGTCATCAAAAAACTTGATGGTTTGGAAGAAGTTGCTAAATACCTTTCCTAATAGACAAACCCCATTGGATATAGTATTTCAAAGTTGTATTTGTAGCAAGTAGTTCATCTTGAAATGTGGAGGGAACTGAACACAAAGTGGAAGGAAAAAATATAGTGATTAAAAATTAAGACTAATTGTGGAAAGCTCTTAAAAGGAATATTTGGGGATAGTGGGAAAACGAAGTATGACTATGAAATGGAGCCTTAGAACAATAGGGAGGCTCAAATATAGTTCACCCATGAAAATTCGGGTTCCGAAAAAGTGAGAGGGCTATCAAGTGCCCATAAGAAGGTAGCCCAGAAAAGAGTGCTTATCATTTAAAAAATAGAGATAATAATAATCCTTGAGCTTGCTACCCACCAACCTATATAGTATCTCTAAAGGACTCCTTAAGATACCAATTAGGAAGAAATTATTTAAAAGAAAAAAAAAATGATGCACCACAAAAACTTGCCATCAATAGATCAAGAAAGAAATTAAAATATGTCATTACAAATTTGAGCTTGAGTTTTTCATATTCCCATTTTTGTTGTAATAAATTGCCATATCATCAACTCACGTTAACGAATCTTCAATTTATGTCAACATACTCCATTTGTAAATGGTCAGTATGCTTATAATTTTATATGGAGCAGACTGCACAAAACTGGGATTGTATATCCTTGCATTGATAAATTTGGTTTCTTGGCTTACAATGAAGTCTAAGTAATGGTTCATTTTGTTCATACTTTGTTCTGAAATGTTGGAGGTGTTTTCTTTTATAATGTGTTTCCTTTGGCGCCCTCACAGTATGGCATGACTCGACCCGACCCGAACACGTTTCCTTGGGCGCCATCACATGACCCGACCCACCCGAACGTCGAAGGCACAATGAAGAAAACATAAAACGGGTCACACGAATGTGCCCAAGGCACATGGGCGGTCATAACTTAGCATTTTTTATACGGCATCCCTCACACAATTCAACCCGAACACATTTCCTGTGGTGTCGTCACATGATACAACCTGTCCCACCCGAACAAAGGTACAAGGGAGCAAACGGAAAACGGATCACACAAATGTGCACAATGAACACGAGCGGTGACAACTTAGCATTTTTTATACGGCCACCCCCACACGACATGACCCGACCCGACCCGACCCACCCGAATGCGTTTCCCTAGGCACCCTCACACGACCCAACCTGACACGCCCCGACTCGCCCGAACGCGTTTTGTTACTGGACACCCTAACATAGCATGACCCATCCTAATCCCCGCTCAAAAAAATTTACTTAAGTGCCCTCAAACGACCTAACCCGACCCGCATGAACGCAATTTCCTTGGGCCCCCTCACACGAACCGACGTGGCCTGACCAGCCCAAATGCAATTTCCTGGGAACCCTCACACAACACAACCTAAGCCGACCCACATGAACACATTTCCTCGGTTTCCCTCACATGACACGACTTGACCCAATCCACCCAAACAAGTTTCCTTGGTTGGCCTCACACGGCACAACCCGACCCGACCTGACATGACCCGCGTGAACGCATTTCCTTGGACACCCTCACACGACCCGACACGACCCAACCTGGACGTGTTTCCTTGGGCACCCTCACACGACCTAACTCGACACGGCCTACTTGAATGAATTTCCTTGGGTGCCCTCACAGTACGCCATGACCTGACCTGACCTAACCCGAACGCGTTTCCTTGGGTGCCATCACACGACCCGACTCGACCTGACTCGTCCGAACGTTGAAGACATGAGGGAGAAAACAGAAAACAGATCACACGAATGTGCACAAGGCACACATGCAGTCACATATTATAATTTTTTATACAACCTTCATCACACGATCTTACCTAAATGCGTTTCCTGTGGTGCCCTCACACAACATGGCCCAACCTGACCGACCATAGGCATGAGCGAGAAAACAGAAAATGGATCGCACAAACGTGCATTACAAGGCACACAGAAGATCATAAATTAGAATTTTGTATACGTCCACCCTCACATGACCAAACCCGACCCCACCCGCCCGAACAGGTTTCCCTGGGTGCCCTCACACGACCCAACCCAACCCGCACGAGTGCATTTCCCTGGGCTCCCTCACACAATCTAACCCGACCAAACACGTTTCCTTGTGCACCCTCAAACGCATGACCCAACCTAGCATGCCCGCACGCGTTTCCTTAGGTGCCCTCACACGACTCGACCCAACTCGCACGAACGCGTTTCCTTGCGCACCCTCACATGACCCGATCCAAACTAACCTGGCACGCCTGAACAAGTTTTCTTGGGCGCCCTCACATGTTCTAACCCAACCCGGTTCACCCGAACGCGTTTCCTCGGGAGCCCTCACACGACACGACCCGACCCGACCCGCCCGAACACATTTTCCTTGGCTCCCTAGCACGATACGACCTGACTAGACCCGACCCGCTCGAACGAGTTTCCTTAGGCGCCCTCACACGACATGACCCAACCTCACTCACTTGAACGTGTTTCCTTGGGTGACCTCACTTGGCATGACCCGACCCGACCCACACAAACGTGTTTTCCTGGGCGCCCTCAGACGACACAACCCGACCCTTCTTGATCAAACGCGTTTCCTTGGGTGCCCTCACATGACATGACCCTACCTGACCCTCCTGAATGTGTTTGCTTGGATGGCATCACACAACACGACCAAACCGGATCTAACCCGACCTTCCCGAACGTGTTTCCTTGGACACCCTCACATGAACTGACACTACCCGACCCAGGCGCATTTGTTGGGCACCCTCACATGACCTGACTTGAACTGACCTGCATGAACGTGTTTCCTTGGGCACCCTCATAGTATGACACAACACGACCCAACTTGACTTGACCCAAACATGTTTCCTTAGGAATCATCACACGACCTGACCCGTCCCAACTTGCCCGAATGTCGATTAAGGCACGAGGGATAAAATGGTAAACAGGTCGCACAAACATGCATATGGCACATGGGGGGTCACAAATTACCATTTTCAATAAAACCTCCCTCACACAACCTAACCCGAATGCATTTCTTGTGGCACCCTCACATGACATGACCTGAATCGCCCAGATGAAGGCATGAGGGAGAAAATGGAAAATAGATTTCGCAAACGTGCATAAGGCACACGTGCAGTTACAAATTATCATTTTTTATAAGGCCACCCCCACATGACCTGAACGTGTTTCCTTGGATGCCCTCACACGACTTGACCCGACCCGACCCGCACGTTTGTTTCGTTACCGCAGCAGAACTTGGTGCGATTTCCGTTAGCACCGTTCACAGTGCAGCCTGTAAATTTGCAGGCAACACCATGAATGGTGCGAGCTGAACAGCTCGAGCCCACCGTGAAGAAAAATATTTTTTTTTTAATGGTTAATTTTAAGGATTTTTAAAAATATAGTTTGCTAAAACATTTAGTTATTTAGAAACAAGTAAAATAAATGTATATTTTCACGTCAAGGAGGCATATTTGCTAAGGAATTAAAGAAACCAAATTTTCCCATCACTTTTTAAAATTCCAACTCCACAAGGTGGGCAATGGACGACAGTAGTGCGTGTAATGGGAGCACCGATTGCAGGGTGCCTAACGCAAGACAAATTGACATCGGTGCTTGAGAGCTCTGGAGCACTAAAGAAGTAAAAATGACGTTTTTAGGACGAGTAATTTTTATTATTTAACCTTGTTTTGGTGCGCGGCTTTTTATGCTGCATCGAGCGGTATTATTGATGGCACATTACACGTTGTTATGGTGTGCTAGTTTACTGCGATGCGCTGGACCTCTTTATATGTAGAGCACCGGTGCACTATAGCTCTTAGAAGCACCAGGCGAGTTTGTACGGACATCACGCTGTCTGAGTGTGCCAATTTTTTAGGTTCCTCAGAAACATCTGCTAGAGGGTCTATACCTTGTAGTGTTAATATGCCAATTTTGGAAAAATTCCAAACTAAAAGACGCCAAGGGGTCCTCCAACCATTATTAGCTCTGTAAAATTTGAATTTTCAACATAAATTTCAATCGAAAAATTCATTTCTAATCTTCCACACACCAATAGAAATCTCTTTCAAAGTTGTATCCATCTTCTTGGATTTCAACAGTGTTTGAGGTGATCTGATATCCAAGGATTGGCTTCAAAATCTTTGCACATTTTCACCATCCATATTTTTCTCATATTTTTCTCTAATCAACTTTAAAAAGTTTCACCATCTTTATCATTCTTTTCCATAAATAACAACACCATTCTAACAAATGGTAGGAGTACAAAAGGGAGAAGTTCATATGTGATAAGGTGGGGAGGGACTCACTCTCCACATGGGCTCCCCTCCTCCCAATATGTGCCACGTTCAATCAATTATACCTCCCATACATTCATCACTTATGATTTATAATATATACACCACTTTTCCCCTTTTCATATATTTTATTTAAATTTAATTAGCTATATTTGTATTTTATAATATTTAAATTTTGAGAGGAGTACAAAGGGGAGAAGTTCATATGTGATAAGGTGGGGAGGGACTCACTCTCCACATGGGCTCCCCTCCTCCCAATATGTGTCACGTTCAATAAATTATGCCTCCCATATATTCGTCACTTATGATTTATAATATATACACCACTTTTCCTTTTTTTATATATTTTATTTAAATTTAATTTGTTATACTGGTATTTTATAATATTTAAATTTTATCCGTTTAAATTTCTTTCATTATTTTATATGTTATTTAATTTAAATTTGCATATATATATATATATATATATATATATATATATATATATATATTATAGAGTCTATCAGATTTATTTTGTATTTAGAATATAGAATCATTAAAATTAATTTTAAAAAAAAAGCTTTATTAAAATAAAATTTTAGTAAATTGTCGAAATTTCCGTTTATATGACTTTGCATTTTCCAACAGATATATATATTTTTTAACTCAATTTTTGGAAAGCTATATCTCGAGATTTACTCAACCAAATGAGCTACATCATGACCCATTGGAAAGTAAAATCATGGAGAGTATTTTGGGAGTGGTTGCATAACCAAATTTGGTTAGTTACTATGGCTAAAATTTAACAAAATTTTGAGATACAAATTTGTAATGAGAAAATCATTATCTGACTTTCGTTTTTTGTAACTTGATTTGCTAAAATTTTTGTTGTTGCAAATTGATTCAAATGTTTCCTTCTCTCACCAAATAAGTTTTGACAGAGATCAAGGAGAAGCACAAATTTATTTTCATTTAATTTATTTAATTAGATCTTAGTTTGACAATTTGTTTTCTCAAATTGGTATTTCAATTTAGATGTAAAAAATTAGTTGGTGTTTAATAGATTTTGCCGATAATTTGTTACAAGGAGATGAAGCCACGGATTTGAAAAAATTAGGTTGATCCAACATAAATGAAAACAAAATATTTGCAGCTCCAAAAAGGATGGATCTGGACTACCTTCAACAGCTCTCCTTTTGGTAGACTTTTTGTAAATTGTAAATAATAGTTTCGAAAATGAGAAGACAGTTCATCTTTTCTGCAAATTATAGGCTCTTTGCACTTGTCTGAGGAGAATTATTATTGTCGGTAGAAAGGAATACTCATATTTGAGTGTTGTAGGTTTTATTATTAAGACTTAATTTTTTTGAGACAAATCTTGCACTATTGCAATTATTTTCTCCATAGACAGAGCTCATAGTATTGGGAAGATTATTTAGGATATCCATTGTAAAATATAACAAAGATTTTATGTTTTATTAATATGAAAGTAATTTTATTTTTTAATGCGAATCTTATTCTTTTCAATGACATATTTGTGTCAATTTCTCTATATTTTTCACTTTTGTTAGATATGAGAATGGTTGTTTATAAGATCAACTATTTGATATTGTAGTTGCATTGATCTATTATCGATTTTCCATTTTCTCTTTTTCTTTAATAAAATTTATTAGAAACTATTTACACAAAAAATTGTCATATTAAATCAATTCAATAGTCATCGAACTATATGAATTGTTTCTATGTTTTGATGGCTTATCTTTCACTGTTATAATATCCATACAGATCATGTGGTGCACTTACAATATCAACTGTTAGAACTATTTCAATAGTTTGATATTGATAATAAAAGAACATGTTAAATCCCCATTCTTTTTATCACTTATATATATATATATATATATATATATATATATATATATATATATATATATATATATATATATATATATATATTCTCTTAATCGAGATATGAAAGATTTGATTTCCCTTATGTTTCATGCATCTTAGAATAAAATTTCACTTAGAATTAATTCTTTCCATTTTATAAGTCTCCTTTTGTAGAAGCGAGCTTTAGTGTGGCTTGGTTGAGCCCTTGTTTCACCATAGGGTTTCCTTCTTGTTAGCATGCAACAAGAAGATAAGTCTGGTTTACTTTCTTGTTGATAATTAATTATAAATCTCACAAGAATCATTTATTATATAGTTTCATTTTGAATTGGTATTCAATTTATTTTCAAACCATCTCATTTGTACTCCATACCCCTAAATAATCAAAATCCTAAAATAAAGAATTAATGAAATTGATTAGACATTTTTTGTTATGGAAAACCAACATTAGCCTAGGGCTGTAGAGCCTTGAATTAGGATTTGGAGAGGACACTCTTCAAGGCTATAAAACTAAAATTAGATCTGTTAGTGACTAAAACTATTTTCAACATAGATTTTTGTTGGAAATCCACTCTCACACAAGAGTTAAGGACATCGTTGCATCAGGAACCTGTGGAGTGACATTACCACTCTGAGGCTATTGTTGTTTACTAAATTGTCCATGTTACAAGGAGATATATTTGGCAGGAATATGGCTTGCTTTGAGAAATCTCTCAAGATATTTTTGGCTTAGTTACCATATGTACATATGGGCTCTATTCACATGCATATTGCTAATCGGTTGATTTTGAAATGCTAACCATAGTGGCCTATTGACTAAGGCTCTTACCTAGGTTCTCGTGGATAAGAAGTCCCCACGGTACCTAATGTAGATGTAAATCACCATTTTAATGCTCCTATAGGGTGACACTCAACCCCATCAAGCTCACTTGCATAGGTCACGGCTGATATAGGGAGGTTGGCATAACTATTTCCTTAGTCCTTCATTATTCCAAGGTACTTGGGGGACTAATCGCCTCAAGTGTCATGGATTTCTAGAGGTACCTTTTTAACTTTTTTATTGTTGGATCTCTTAGGGGATTTTTAGCGCTTGTTTTAGTTTGTGTCTAAATGGCCACAAGGGTTTCTAAAATTAATTTATTAAATACACATGTATTCACTTTGGCTAACAAAACTATCTAAATATCTCAAATATTAATAAATATTTCTCATAAAGAGGGGTTTTCACCACCTTGAATACATAAGATAATAGTGCTATCAGAGGGATTAAATAAAACCTAAGTTGCGAGGGATATTTTTTGTTATGGGGTGGGAGACTAGGTCATTATCGAAGATATAGAAAAAATCATCCATCACATGTTAACCCACCTTTAATTAACTCTTTAAACCATATACTTGTATAGTGGAGTGCCTATTTTATAGAGCCTTTTTCCTTATTCTCTCATCCAATGTCGTTTGAGAGTAGTAATTATACCATGGGGAAATGGGTCCGTCATTACCATCCACATCGACAATTTATTCTATGATGTTTTATTTACCATTGATTAGTGTGATAGGGTCCACTACCTCAATTTTGACTACACCTATGTTGTCGCAATGGGGCATACCACCTGGAGCACTTCAGACCATGAAGAGGTGAGAAATCAAGTCTCTTCCCTTCCTCTCCTCTTAGGATATTGGTTGAGATTATTGAGACCATTTTATTGGTGTAGGGCCATGCATCCAATCACACATCTGCATAGTGATAAAGAGTTCAAATCTAGATAAATACATAGAAAGGAACCTCTTGCCCATTACATTTCCTCACAACCCTAGTAGAGTAGTTGGATATATATTCAAGGTTTCTTTTTGACCTCATATGGTAGAATAAATGAGATTTCCCTCTCCTACATTTTCCTTTGGGTAACATAGTCGAATCCCCCTATGGCCCTCAAGGACTTCAACAAGGAGCCAATGCTACCCTTGTTTCCCATTTGTCACAGGTAATCAAATCCAGGAGACAGTGACCTCTTTGATTAGTAATAAGTTTTCCAACTCCAACCTTGGACACTTTCATTTTTTATCAAGGAACCTATGCTATTATTTTATATGCTTTATTTTGGTATTATTTTTTGTCTTTGATAGAGTTAATGCTTACCAATGTCAAATATTTACCTAAACTATGCTTTCAGTTTTTTGTAATATTCAATTCATTATTTCATTATATAGGATAATTTTCCACTCACACATTACATTCCCACTAGATGTACCCCTGAGTCCCATTTGTCTACTTTTGCAGTAATTTGTTCGATATTAAAAAATTAGATATATTTTGTAATTAAAAATAGGTGATAAACTTCGATAGGCTTCAATCTATGATAAACATCAAAATACTTACTTCATGGCAGATGTCAAATTGCTCAAATAAAAAACAAAAATTATAAATATAAACTAAATCATAAATCCATTTTTAAACTATTATCATTTTTAATTATAAAAATAATTAGTATATAAGTTAAATATATATACATTTAAAAAAACATGTAACAATATTCTTAACGATAGAGATTCACCCCATGATCTCTAAATGATCCGGATTTATGAAGGAATGCAACAAAATACACATATAACCATAAATACAAAGATGCAGCGGAAATAATACTTCATTTCATTAATATGAAAGAAATTAAATTTTTTTACAGACAATGAAAATAAGCTAGCTAAGGCGTTGGTAGCTTATCTCTGAGAAGAGATGTGGTGGCTACAAACCTCTGAACTGTGTTACAATCAGGTTTGAGAGCCTATTTATTATTGAGAAACAATGGAAAAGCCTAAATATCCAACAACCTAACCCTAGGAGATGAAGCGCCAAAACTATTGTCCCTGTTTAGGTAAATTGGTACATCAACTTCCCGTCGACGTAACTTTGGCATACGATCTCCATTTGATACACACTATACCTTGTTAGAAAAACCTATCCAAGGACTACAACTTATGATAAAATATACATAAAGTTTAAATACCACTTCCAAATACCCATGAAATGTAACTCAATTAACTATGCCACAAATATATTGTGAACAATAAGATTCAACATTAAAAAATCCCATAAATCCAACTAACAAAACCACATTACCCTATCAAAATAAATAATTAAATTTATTTTTAAACAAATTTTTAAAAAATGAAAAACAAAATATTACTTAAATATTTAAAAAAACTTTGCATATTATATTTCAAATATCAATCGAATAATGAAAACTGACCCTAATTCTCAACTTTATAAAAACCACTCATTCTTCTACCGCATTTTTTTTGCAATATCATTCCTCAGCCCCACCTCCATGACTAATGACCTCAATTAGAGGACACTAGGTATTTTCATTTACTGCTACTCCTGTTTTGAGCCAAAGCCCGATACTATTCCTAGTTTCGTGTGTTTTGAGCAAAACCATGAGACTATAGGTACTTTCATTTAAAGCTATTCCTAGTTTTGTGCTGTGATGAGATGATAGCTTAAAGGTTCTTTGTTTTCTGAGCGTGGTTGTGGTTGCTTTTGTAATAATTCAACCCCTCTAACTAACTTTAAACATTACTTTAGTGGATTCAAAGTTAATTTATTTATTTTTTAATTTGTGTGTGGAGCAAATAGGACCCCAATTTTGCATAAAATAAAATAAAGACGACGTGGTTTTTAATTATTGTGTGGACCAAAGATGACAAAATAAAGACGACGTGGTTTTTAATTATTGTGTGGACCAAAGATGACTTCAAATTTTGGTATAAAATATGAACCTTTCCCACCTCAGCTCACCTCAGCTCAGGAGCAAGTTGTGCGTCATCTTCATAATATTAGTTTCAGTTTGGGTTCTACACATGTTAATGGTAGTCTGGGAAGCAGAACAACATTTTGAGGACTAGTTAATGGTAGTCCCTGAAGCAGAAGAGCGTTTTCAGGACTAGTTTGCACTTCTGGTTTTTTTTTGCCTCCATTTGTCTCAGCTCACAGGCCGAATCTAGCTTGTTTCTTTTCCTTTTTGTGGATATGGACTCCTGGTGCGACGCGGTGGATTTGGCCTATTTAATCAGCGACTATTTTGAAGGGCGGCAGTTGGATATGGAGTCTTCCTTGT
This sequence comes from Pinus albicaulis, assembly GCA_034641835.2. Lineage (NCBI taxonomy): Eukaryota > Viridiplantae > Streptophyta > Pinopsida > Pinales > Pinaceae > Pinus > Pinus albicaulis. Next base: position 1,408,317,806 of record CM076584.1, read on the forward strand.
TCCCTTGGTTGGACTTTCGCAACCGGGACGAGTTTGATGCCCTTGAAGGGTTGTTTGATGCCCTTCGTGAATGGAATTCGAATGGCAACCCAAAGTCGAAGTCGAATTCGAATTCAGTTCGTCGCAACCGGATTTCGAATTCGAATTCAGATCGTCGAATTCGAATGTTGTATCATACTGCTACAGCACTTACTCAAGTAAGCTCTAAATTTTGTTCTATTCATCGGAAATTTATTTTCTCAAAAAAATTATAGGGATTTCACAAATATTATTATTATTATAAGACATGTTTTTTTCTTCTTTCCTGATAAACGTTTTCTTTGCATATAGAGAATGAACTCAACATCCGAGAAATTGGACAAACTCGAAGAAAGTCTGAACTCCATTCACGTTTCCTCTTTTCCTAATATCAGAATCGAAGAAAACACTGCACAAAACTCCATCGAAGGAGGAGGCCAGACTAACTCCATCAAAGGAGGAGGCCAAACTATCCCAAAGGGAGAGGATGATTATTCTCCACTGACAGGTGGTGATCATGATGATATGGATGAGGACTGGGAGTTTATACAGAAAGGAGAAATTGACAATGCTGCTTGAGAGACAGTAGCATTAGAATTAGCATTAATTAAGGTATTTTTCTTTTATTTCTTTAGTGCTGGTTTTTGATATTTTTGTTGTGAACCTAATTAGGAACCAAGATATTATGTTGACGTTAGACTCTCAAGAAGTTGGGATTTAAAAAGGAGTTGTTTATCCAGCATACAGAATAGTTTGGAGGGCAGTTTTTTTGCTGGAATCTGGTAAAAAAAATATTAAAAAATCAGGTCGTTATTATGATTATTATTATTAGTTGGGTGTGTCTTTTATCAATGATGTTTTTAAATATTAGATGGAGAGTTATATTGAATTATTAGTATTTCGGAATATTGAATTATTATAAGTTTATTATATTTGTTTTGTATCTTAAATTTTTGAATTTGTTGTTTAATAATTATTATCATGTTTGAGCTTCAAAAACTCTAATAAATGTCTGAAATACGCCCTTGAGATGCATTCTTTTATGGATTATTGGTGTTTTTCATTGTGATGTAGTTTAGTAATGGCACCATTCCCACTCTTGAGAAATTGATTATGAACAAAGTTCTAAAGTGGTGGTTCATTCATTCTATTCAATTCACTTCAACAACCATGTGCCAGGTCATATATCTAATCATCCCTTCAATAGATCAAGTGAATAGTCATTTCAGGTCAAGAGATCTTGATCCATCATTGTATCCAAGGGTGCATCACAAATTCAAATCTACCAATAAAAGAGAGTTCATCCCATGTAGGTATACTTTAGAGAGAAGTATTCAGTAACAAACCTTACATATACACCAATTTCACTATGATCTTCTTCTCCTTATATAGATTTATCCTTTACCCACGAGCCAAAACCACACAACTGCAGATGGTAATTTTGTATGGAATCAAATAGACGATACAACACTCAATATTATTGGCTAATACCATGGTAATGTCCCCTGGTATCATATTTTTAGAGCGCAAAAGGCATTCCCGACATGGATTGAACTTATCTGCATGTATACGCAACTTGGCCTGTGTTAACCTGCATATAGAACCTTCGATATGAATATAAAACAACTTCTATAAGATTTTACACATTTCTTCTAATAGACCTTTTGAAAACTAATGAGCTTCTCTAGAAGACATATACTCCATTATTTGCCAGAGATTTTCCATCAAGGACAACATATTAAGACATAGGAATCATATTGCCAACAATCTCCCCCTTTGGACTTGATGGCAACCATAATGGATTTTGATCGCCATTTTGAAATACTCTCCCCCTTTGACATCAAGGGAAAATGGAGGATCAATACCAACACAAGGTTTTTCTTTCCTTGTAAAAAGAAAAGCGATGTAGATCTAATGGGAATTATAATTACATGCTCCTCTGAGTTCATGCTGATTCTATAGACATATTTTTCAATGAAGTACATGACTCTATAACTCAACAAAGTATGACTACTTACATCGATGATCTAACCAAGTGGGCTTACACATATGGAAATACATATTTTGACTCAACTGCCCAACCAAGTGGGTTTACACAAATAAACAAGTCCTTACATGACTGAATATAACAATTTTACATGACAGGTCTCCACATGACCTTTTCATCAAATTACAGATATGAATTTTTATAACCGTGACCAAAAGATCTCAAGAGAGAGATCATAAATCAGAAACCAATTAGAATGCCAACAATACATCCTTTTCAACAAGGCAGGTGCTCCCCCTAAGCTTGTGCATCTTGAACACCTTCAACAACCAATTCATCAAAGCTTCTTCATTAAGGAGATAAATATCAAAGAAAGGTATAGTAAGATGAATACTGGAACAAAAAAAAAGACTACCCAAAAGTACCACCAACTGTTCTGAAAGCTGATCTAGAGAATTTCTGTTAGAAAAAACCATATGTAGTTTTATGCATAGAAACTTGCGTATATACACAATTCACCTTTATGAAACCAGCGTACCGAATTTAATCTTCTAAAATTAAGTAGATTTGATCATACAGGCAGAGACAACTCCCAACTTCTGTTTGAGATGTTCGAATGCCTCCCTGGGAAGAGGTTTAGTAAATATATCTACAACTTGTTCTTTGGAGGGAACATACTCCAATTTAACATTTCCTTCAAGCACTTGCTCATGTAGGAAGTGATACTTGATATGAATGTGCTTGGTATTGGAATGCATTACAGGATTCTTGGAGATACTAATGGCACTTGTATTATCACATAGAATGGAGATGGGAGGTGAAAATTTGATTTGAATGTATTGTAGAGTTTGCATCATCCAAAGAAGTTGTGTGCAACATGATGTGGCAGCCACATGTTCTTCTTTTGGTGTAGATAAGGCAATAAAATTTTGTTTCTTGTTGAACCAAGAGAGTAATCGAGGACCCATATAGAATGCACCACCACTAGTGCTTTTTCGATCATCAACATTTCCAGCCCAATCTGCATCTGTGTAAGCATAAAGAGTAAGATCAACATTTTGTGGATACCATAGACCAAAGTCTTGAGTCCCTTGTAGATATTTGAAATTTATTTTTACAACCTGAATATGAGACTCTTTTGGATTAGCTTGGAATCGTCCAACAATCCCAATTGCATGCATACTGTCTAGTCTTGTCCCAGTTAGATAAAGTAGACTTCCAATCATGGATCTATATTCTGATTGATTCACTATGGGGGAATCAGCATGAGAACTGAGGTTACCTCTAGTTACCATTGGAGTACTCACAGTTTTTTAGTCTTCCATCCCATACTTCTTTAGAATTTGCTTGATATATTTTTCTTGTGATAGAAATATGCCATCTATTGCTTGTTGCACTTGTAAGTCAAGAAAATATGTTAGGTCCCCAAGTAGTGAAATTTCAAATTATTGTTGCATAACAGAAGAAAAATTCTTGCTCATGGAATCTTCATTACTTCCAAAAATGATTTCATCAACATACACAACAATAATCAATAATTTATCATTCTTTATTTTTGTGTATAATTTACTATAAACAAATCCCTTTGTAAAACCTTGTTGTTGAATATATTTTTCAAGATGATAGTACCATGCTCGAGGATTCTGTTTAAGACCATATAAATCTTTTTTAAGTTTGCAAACAAGGTTTTCATCATTTCCAGGAATGAATCCTTCTGGCTGTTCTATATAAACTTCTTCTTCTAGATCACCATTGAGGAAAATAGATTTTACATCCATTTGATAAAATTTGAATTGTTGAAAACTAGAAAAAGCAAGAAACATTCTTATGGCTTCAAGTCTGGCTACAAGAGAAAATGTTTCTTCAAATGCTATACCTTATTGTTGAACATACCCTTTACAAAAAAGTCTAGCTTTGTTTCTAATAACATCTCCATTTTCATTTAACTCGTTTTTGAATATCCATTTTGTTCCAATAAAATTTTTATCGTGAGGTCTTGGAACCAATTCCCAAGTATGATTCTTTTCAATTTGATCAAGTTATTTATTCATGTCTTGAATCCAACATTCATCTTTACTAGCTTGATTTACATTTTGTGGTTCAATAGTGAATAAGAATGCCAGATAGCTAGGGGATCCTACAAGAGTTCTTCTTTTCTGGACAACTGATCCCTACAAGGAGGCTTTCCAGATAGATCTTATTTTGGTGCTTCATTAGGTTCACCTTCTATATTGTTGCTATTTGACGAGGGAAAATATACATCATCATCATCTTCATTTGTTGTTGTTATTTACCTTTTTTGAGCTGAGAGAGACTCGTCAATTACAACATCAATACATTCAAAAATCTTCCAAAGTCTTTTATTGTAACATTTATATGCTTTATTTCTAGAAGGGTAACCAAGAAATATTCCTTTATCTCCTCTAGGTTCAAACTTACCAAGTTTTTCATCATGTTCTTGATAAAAAAAATTCTTCCTAAAACTCTAAAATGCTTTACAATGGGAGGATTGCCATACTAGAGTTGATAAGAAGTTTTATCATTTTTCGCATGAACATGAGCCTTGTTAAGAATATTTATTGTTGTATGTGCTGATTCTTCCCAAAAGGTATTGGGAGTTCCAGATTCATCAAGCATAGCCCGATTCATCTGTTGAATTGTCCTATTCATCCTTTATGCCATGCCATTTTGTTGTGGGGTTCCAGCTACATAAAACTATTTCTTTATGCCATGATGTTCACAGAAATCAAAGAATTCATTTGATATATATTCTCCTCCTTGGCCAAATCTAAGACATCTGATTTTTATATCTAATTCATTTTCAACCAAAGTTTTGAAGATCTTAAAATTTTCAAATGCTTCATCTTTATGTTTCAGTAAACCGATACAACATATTCTAGAGAAAACATCAATAAATAAAATATAGTATTTTTCTCCATGAGATGACCTTTTCCTTACAGGACCACATAGATCAATATGTATAAGTTCAAGAGGCTTACTTGATGATCCTTCTTTGACATTGAGTTGCACCCTGGTTTGCTTACCAAATTGGCATGAATTGCATATGGTGATTTCAAGCATAATGATGCTGGGAAGATCACGAACAACTTTGAGTCTGCTAGATTTTATTATTTGAGAGAAGCTCAAATGTCCCAATATTCTGTGACATAACCAATTTTCTGAGGATTTACCGAAGTAGCATTTTTCTTGGCCACCTTTCAAAACATACATATTTATTGGTTTTCTAGTTCCTTTTATTATGGTTTTTCTTCCCCTTCAGCAAATAAAGCTATGCCACAACTTTCAACCTGTAATTCCTTCTTTCTCCATACCTTGGAATTTGAAGGTATGCGCTCTTTTGGTTGAATTTTGCTCTTACATTCAGATTATTCATGTCCAAAGTTATTGCAATAAGAACATTCAATTTCATTTTGAAGAGGAGAAAAGTTGTTATAAGTATTCTTCTTTATTCCAGTCTCATTTCTTTGCTTTCTTGCTTCTCTGGTCATGATGGTTTTGTATGCAACACATTGAGCAGCTTTATGACCAAAATTATGACATGAGAAAAATTTTCCATTAAAGAAGAAATTTATGTGATCATGAAACCTTCTATTTATGTTTACCTGCTGATTGATAATTTTTTTATTGTTCTTCCTTGTATTTAAGTGGTCATGCTTTACCTATGTAGTCTCTTTGTTCTTTTGTTGAGTGTCAAAATGTTGTAGATTGGCTTTAGCTACATTTAGATGGCCTGGTGCTGAAGGCTGAGAGGATTTTCTAATATATCCAAGACCTTTCTTTACAAGAGTAGAGTGGTGTACCTTAATAATTTCATCTAAGGTTTCAGATCCTTTAACAAATATAATATTTAAAGTTTTCACATTTTCAATTTCCTTTCTTAGACTTACTATTTCACATTCTAATTTCTCATTGTGCTTCTCTTTTTATATAAGTTGATTCATTAGAGTATCTATGGAAATCTTGTTTTCTTCCAAACATATTTTGAGATGATTTATTTCTTAAAGAAAATCATTTTCTTCTAATGCATCCATAAAAGTATCTTTATCCTCACTAGAGTCTTTTTCAAAAGCCATGAGTTGTCTAATATCTTGATCAGATTCTCCTTCTTCACTATTTGATAGACCATCACTATCTTCATGATTATAATAGCTTTTTATATTGATAAACATTTTCTTATTTCCTTTTGCCATTTCCTTTCCCTTTTCATGATTATCTTTATGGGGACACTTAGCGTCATTATTACCAACTCTTGCAGAAGAAAAACATTTAAAAGAAATCTTGCCTCCGAACCTCGCAGTGCTAAGTTGTAGCTTCTTTACAAAATTTATCTCATCTTCTTCTGAAACATACCCTAATCATTCTTGTTCTTCTACTTCATTTCCTTTTGCAACAGCTCTAAAGACAATTTCTTTGACTTCAGATGGACCTCCTTTTCTCATTTCACATGCAGCCAGAATCCCATAAAGTTGAACAATAGTAAGAGTTTGTAGATCCTGCTTCTCTTCAACAGTAGACATTTTTTACTCGAATTTGGGAGTTAGAGATCTTAAAACCTTTTCTACTAGAGTATTGTCAGTTATGTTTTCACCCAGATTTCTCATATAATTTACAATATCATCGAGACATAAAAAGGAACTAGCAATGCTTTCCTCATTATGCATTCTGAGTTTTTCATATCGAATTATGAGAGTTTGGAGTTTAGCACTTTTTACCTTGGCATCACCTTCATAGCTCAGAATTATTTTGTTCCATATCTCCTTTGTTGTATTCAAATGCATGATTTTGACAAATTTAGATTTAGTCAAACTTCCCAATAATGCATTGATCGCATTTGCATTGGTTTCATATTTCTTTCTTGCAGTTGGATCTGTTGGAACTGAAGCTGGATATTGATAACGTCCTTCAAATATAGCCTAAACATCTACTCCAAGAGACTAAAGTTAGGATCATGTCCTTGTCTTCCAGAATATTAAATTGTTTCCATTGAAGGTAAAACTGGACATATATTTCATGTTTAGAGACTTTGAAAAAGAGGTGAAAAGGAAAACGACAGATGTAACTTTTCGTATATAGTCCCTTGTGTTTGAAAAGGTAGAAAATGATACCGAGGATAACCTCTTAGCCATGGTTGACTAAGGTATTCCTTGTTTGTAAATAATCTAGCTCAATCAAGTAAAGGGTTAAACTTATACTGAGTAGACGTATTTTCATTTAATTTAATGAGTTCGAAAAGGCAAGTGCTCAACAATATTTTCATATTTTGGGAGTCTGAAAAGAGTTGAAAGAGGACTCCTCCTATAGGAACAAGTGATATAAAGGGTAGCAACTAGTTTTGTTAATGATGGAACTACTCAAAATACGTAGAGGTTAAGAGGCTAGCTAATAATACCACTCATTGCAGTAGTTTCTGAAGAAAGGGTAAAACAACCAAGTGAAAGTGTATGATCAGCCAAGTAGATGGTGACGATGGAAAGAGAAAACTAAGGCTCATCTGGAAAAAAAATGATGATAAAAATGGAAATCACTAGAGATAAAATGAGATTGGTTTGATTTTTACAAAAGCCTGAAACATGTGAAACTATGCTTGAAATTGGTTTCATTTGTACACAATCTTGAAACATGTGGAAACTATGTTGATGTCCTCATGTGGGAACTATGTTGATGCCATCATCCACCTATGCGTCCATTTTTCTGCTACATGTAAATCACATTGCGCCACTTGTATGTTAGAGAGTAATGAGAGAAAAATGGTCTCAAAGCCTTAGTTTTGTGTCACTTTCCTTTATAAACCATTTCAATGAAAACCAGTAGATAAAATGAAAATTCAAAGGGTTCCTCCCCTTTTATTAACATTGCGTTGGTTCCACATTTCTTGGTTATGCTCCATCTTGAGCCCCTGTCACCTGTCAGTGAGCCATTACCTAGTCGACGATTAAATGATGTAGTCATAGTCATGGTCACATTTGCGGTTATAGAAAACTGTTGTTGGTTTGTGCATCCCCCCTGCATGGCTTGCAGTATAGATGGGGGGGGGGTGGGACGGGGGATGAAAGACGCCTGCAATTCAATATTGAACCTCGCCGATATCTATAGACATATAAAATGACTTTGACCACCCTTACATACATTCAGTCTGCTTGAACTCTAAGGCTAGGTATACCTTGAATTTTACCCACCTTTACTTCTATCATGACTTACATGACCACACTGCTACCTTGATGAGTCCTAATATATAATCATCTACATCTACCTATTATACCCAAAACACCATTACCCATAGCAGCATTAAGACCTCTCTCCTCACTGCTGCATAGAACTATTCTAATCGCTAGTACATTGAGCCCTACTACTTTTACCCTTATTATTATCATTCCAATACTCTTCCAAGGAGCATATCTTTATTTATTGCTTTATTTAGTCATTCCTTCCGTTTTCTTCCAAACATATTGATCATAATTCTTCGTTGGAAATACTGTCACTACACGACCTACTTCCATTACTTGGGTTATTTTGAGGAATGTTTTTTTCACTGTTTTGATTGTTTTATTCTTCTTCAAGTTCCATCTGCAAATATAAAAATAAACTTTAATGAGAGTATATACATTGGTTAGAATAATAAAAATTGCAATATTAAATCATATACATCAATGAAAATCGAAAATAAATGTACATAGAAAGAATTGACTCATGAAATATATGCATTCTTTCGAAACCAAATTTCATGCCATCTTTCAACAATTCATTTGCTGACGCAATTCCATACTTTATTTAGTGCAAGTTTTATACCCCATAACAAATAATATATTTAATATAAAATATTTTTTGTTCTATTAATCATATACAGAGCTAAGTAAAACAAGATATATTCTTACAAATTCCACAATCAATTTCTGATATGCCAACATATGCTGACAACCCATATTTATCACAATGTCAGTCAATTCTTCTGATGGTTCGTATTTGTATATTAGCACCTAGTTGAAGACATTCATTGATGATTGTTCTAAAACAACTTAAAAAATACAAAAATGAAATCTAGTTAAGTTGTTATAAGGAAGTAAAAATTACTCACAGACATAGATATCAACCCTTTTCTTCCTTGTCATCCTTTGTTATGTGTTGAATGGGTTCCATTTTCTTTTCTTTTCTGCAAGAAAACACTTGAAAATTAATATTTAAAGCTAATTTGTTTATATGTTGTACCTAATCGAAAAATTCAATGATTAAATATTACATTTGAAGCATGTTGTTGTTGATAAGGCTCCTCGTGCAATGAAATTATGTCCATTTCTTTGACCATCTCCTTGTACGCGTTTTTGGACATTCCTACTTGCATATTTCTCATATAATCTCGTTCATCCTTTGAGATTTTCATAATCTTCCTGAAAATGTAACATGATAATAAACTATTTAATTTTTATATTGATGTATGAAAATTAAATATAACAAAAGTGATATTTATAATGATTTATTTCTAGTAATATATACATATAATTCTATAAAAATATTTAAAGGAATATTAATTTTTTATTCCTTCTTTTTTTTTGTTGTATGCTTTTGCTATTAAAAGTATGACATGTCTCATTGACCAATTCTATGGAAAGATCCTATAGTTTAAATAAAATTTGGTTCTTGGAATCATTGGATTGATTTTTTTATTGTAAGTGGAAAGAACGTCTATACATTTGTTCCACTAGATCCCTCAAAGTTTTGTAAAAGTTTTTTCCCATTTCGTTAACCTCCAACACCAACTCCAAATGAGCTAAGGAGAAATTCATTTTCATTTGCATGTTATATATTTTTCTTTTCTTAGAACAACATTTCTTTTCTTCGTTGTTGGTCCCAGTAGAAAACTAAACATGTGTGAATTAATAGATTGTTTGAAACATGTTATATAATATTTTTAAGTATATTATTAAGGAAAATTTTTAAAAAAAATCATATTGGATCGATAGTATTTTTTCATTCACCTGCTTCATCCTTCTGCAAATTTTCCATGAAGCTTTTACACTCTTCTGGTCTTAGATCATAAATAATTTTATCGAGCTTCGTCATTATGTGGATCTGCATGATACACAGTAAATAATACATATTAGTTAAACTTACATATATTTCAAAAATAATAATTTTTTTTAAAGAATTTACAAAGAACTTGCCTTTTTTTCTTTTCTCGATGTGCTATCAGTATTTTTTTTACTTGATCTCTTGTCAGCCATTTCTTTATGAATATGAAACCTATACCATAGCATTCTTTAATATATTTTATAAATAAATCACATACTCTTCAGGTAAACAAAAAAATAAATTCAAGAAAGCGGTATGCCTTCCAAACAGTAGGCGCCAAAAGCTATGTGGTAGGTTCTTATAAACACACTGCCAAAACAGTAGAAACACCATACGGTGCTATCTGTCAACAAGGAGACCCGGTGCGTTATACGTTAACCACTGCACTCGTTAACACAGAAATATATTAATAAAAAATGTTTTTATAAAAAAGTATGTGTTCAGTGCGCTATACTATAATAACGCACTAGTGTGCTATTTTAAACAGGGTGCACAGATTGAAAAAAAAAAATTTGAAAAAATCATGCAAGGTCCGACATGGATTGGGATCCGACTCTGCAAGAGGTCCCGTGGGTTAGATGTCATACGCCTATATATATAGAAATACAAACCCTATAAATCTCAAAGGAAAAGCCCTAATTGTGAAGTCACATAAACAAGAAGAAGTAAGGGTTTAACGTAAGAATGAATTTATTTTATTTTATTTATTTATTTATTTATTTATTTTATTTTATTTTTTATTTATTTATTTTATATTTTTATTTTTTATTTATTTTCATTATTTATTTATTATTTATTTATTTATTTTATTATTATTTATTTTTATTTTTATTTTTTATTTTTTCTGAAAATGCACAGTAAAATTTAACATTTTTACTATGCATGTACTAAATCCAATAGAAACTGTAAAAAAACAATTATTACAGTAAAAATTAGCAATTTTACTATACCTCAAGGTTTTTGTGTGAATCAGAAGATGTTTCAAAATTTGATTCTCTGAATAGTGTTGTTTTTCAAAAGAATTTTGCTGCTCCATAGTGCTATTGTGCTCTCTTGCTCTAGGTATATCTCTCGTGAAAATCCCTTCTCTCTTGCTCTAGGTATGTCTCTCTTGCAAATCCCTCCCTATTTTTTTTTTCAAAAATAATGAAATAATGAATAGTTTTTACTATTTAAAGAACTTTTTTTATAAAATTAGATTTCTGAAAATTATTTTCTACCGATTTTTCAATTAACACTTTTTTTTCACTTAAAAAAATAAATTTGTTCTTTTTTATCTCCGTATATTTGGTGTGTTATTTAACTAACCAAAATAAACAAAACACCAGTGTGTCAATTAATAACACGACACCAGTGCGCAGTAACTAAACACACCTGTGTGGTTAACTGTACATTAGCACCGATAACAATAACTCCTTTTTTAAGGCACCAAAATTACTTTTAGGTATGTACACCAAAATTTATTGTTGATTTTTCTCAAATGCATGGAGAAAATCTCATAATTAAATCAAATGGAAAATTCTTCAAAATCCAGCTCGTTCCATAATATTTCTCAAAGTACATCGCGGAGTTCTCCCTATCCATCTCTAGAGGTAATATTTACTTCAGATTTTATTTAAATTTTCATTATCTAATTGAATTTATTTATTTTGATCCATGTCAATCAACTGAATAAAAATGCAGATTCAGAATCGAGTTCATATACACAAAATATTCAAACATATCCAATCCGTCATAAGCTCTTATCAGGAGTAGCATACCACAAGGCCCATTTAGTAGATGAGAATGGACAACTGCTGCACCCTCCCAATTGTAACATTGCATCTTCTAGCCACAATCCTTTGACAATGATGGTAATAATAATTGTTTGGTATATTAATGTAATTATTTCAATGTCAAACCAATTAATCATGCATTGTCATTATGCTTACTAATTGATATCATTGATTTTTTACTAATCATGTTCAAATATATTTTTTGAAATTATTAGGATTCTAGTGATGATGAGCGACCTACCTACTATATTCCTTTGCACCCCACGAAAATGTCAAATCTAGAGAAGGTTGAATTAAGAGAAAAACTTAGAGAGGAACGATACCAATAATGGTTTAATCAACCACCTATTCAATTCCCATTACGTCTAGATTCACCAATTAGTAATGACTACGGCAATAGTATTTTTTCACAAGCTGACAATGAAGGCAATCAAATAGAGGTTAGTATGGATCATTACTTAAGTGATACAACTGCCATGGAGACAATGTTGTTAGATGCATTGCAGAATGATGATCAGCTAGGGGATGATGCTCATATCGATGATACCTTTTTCGAAAGCCTTAAATTTTCTTCCACCAACCCTATCTTTGGACCTTGCAGCTAGTCAAAGTTTACCCAGTTGGGGAAGACGATGCTACTATACAACTTGAAAGCAAATTTTGGCTTCTCGAATGCATGTTTCTCAGAAATTTTAAGGTAATTGACCATCAAGTCTTGATCCCCTATATTTTGAGAAATATAATCACACAATGAATATTAAAAATGGTCAATTTTATGAACCTTAATAATTATATCAGAATTAATGTACATTTAATATTTTCCATGACCAATTATAGGTTATTCAAATATAAGGTTCTTCTAAGTGATAATTTCGTGCGCAGTAGTTGCAAAGAGGCAAAGAAATTGTTGAAAATGATGGGTGTTGAGTACATATCATATCATGCATGTCCAAATTATTGTATTCTATATAGAGGATAATATGCAAACAAATATATATGTCAAAAATGTGGGCATGAAAGGTATGATAAATTACAAATAAGGGTACATCACATGATCCTCCTTTTAAGATATTGAGGCACATGCCTATAATCCCAAGGATTCAAAGCTTTTTTCATTGCAAATAATTATCTATGTTGTAGGGATGGCATGCCTCACATAGAAGTGAGTTCAGATTTATGTGAATCCAACCAGATTCAATAGCCATGAAGCATATAGAGGATACATGGCCTGAAAAATTCAAGGATGAAGTATGAATTCTACAACACAACATAGCCATGGATGGCATCAACCCATATTCCCTTCATAACACCAACTATTATATTTTTCCTATAGTAGTGATTAATAAAAATATCCCCCCATGGTTGTCCGTGAAGAATGAACATCTTATGTTGGCTCTCATAGTCCGTGGTAGAAGACAATTTAAGAATATGGATGTGTACTTACAACCACTGGTAGATGAATTAATGGAAATATGGGATGGGATAAATGTATATGATGTATCAAGACCCATTGCAGCAGACAGGATTTTGGCGTTGTATGGCATATGTGCTTACACGACACATGATTATCTAGGCTTAGGATTTTTCTCAGGTAAATTACATGTTTATTGATTTTTTTATATACGTAACAATTTTCTTTCGCATATTAGTTATTTAATTCATTGTAATTTATATAATCTTCATGATAGTCTTTAACGTGCCATGCATATTGTATAAAATTATTTCACAAGACTTGTAACAAAATGGTATTTTGGATGTAAATTTTGTGGAACTTCTCTAAAAGCTATATGGTCCAATGACCTACGAAAGCCAGTGTATGACTAATCTAGGGTATTCCTCTTAGAAGAACACCCTTACAGAAGAGTAGCATCCACTTCAATGGTAAACGAGAGAGAACCCAAAGGCCTGCAATAACGACACCATTTGAATGGCTTAGAGAATATGAGATAGAGAAGGAGAAGGAATTCATATAGATGTTTGATTCAAATGGGGAGCTTGTTTTCGATGATCCATAATTCTTTGACACCTATGCTGAGAAATTGGCCATTGGGATTAAAGGGAAATATATCTTTTATAACCTCCCATATTGGGAGAATTTTAAGATTACCTATTTATTATATCCCATGCATATATTTAAAAATGTTTCATCTTCTTTATGGAGGCACATATCATCGAACAAAAGTGACACATCGGTTGTTAGGAAATATATTATTACTTCAAAAACTAAAAAGAGACATTGGCCAAGGCGATTAGAAATTACATGATCAAAGGAAATTGTTGGTCCCTCTAATTGATATTTAAAAGAAGGTGATGTCCCATGGATTTTTAAAAAAGATGATATTTCTTTTACAAAGGAAGTTATAATGTGTGTGATGATCATGATCATGATCATGAGATGAGGCATTGCTCTGTCATGCATATCCATGATGCCTACCCCTCCTAGCCTGTGCCAATGCTCTGGAAGCTCCAAAAAAATTACGCATGAGGCTAAACATATCGTGGGGCATGCCTCTATAGAGTTGTGTCAGCCTACGATCAACCTAGATCTCACTGATCGTAGCTCGGTGGACTCCCTAATCAACTAGGATTTGAGAGAGTTGGTCACCCAACTCCATCCTAAATCGGTTCTCTGGCCTACGCCTCACCCCCACGAGTATCTGCATTGAATCAATATTTGGTCTGTCACCATGATCCTCCCCATTTTCAATCTCCTCGTCAACATCTACACTTGGATCATGAAGTGGTGGTGGAATCCCATCCCAACAAACGTCCCAATATCTACAAAATATATAGTACACAAAAATAATTAGACATTTTCATTAAGAAATTTAATAAAACAAGTTAAATAATGTGTTATAATAAAATTAATAATTATAATTAATTAATTAAAACAATAAAATGAAACTATATTAATTTAAATAAAACACGAATATTACCTCTCGCATCTGGCGACTCATCCTGTGTGAAGAGGATGTTGGTACACCCTCGCCAACCCAAACCGGGATACGTACATGGCACTAGAACGAAGGAGTGATCATAAACATTTGATAGAAACCCTAGTGCATCGGGAGATATCCTGGGGGGGCAGTCAGACTGGCCCCTCTTGGGCATCATTTGGCCCCACATCTCCATCCGTACATGCAACATAGGCCTATGAGGCTTCCGAGAAAAAGTATCCCTCATCTCTGGAAGCCTCTCAAAAAGTAAACAAAATAACTCTGAAGAAAAAGGGAAGGTTGACCTACCATGTTCCTGAGAATGCCATCTATCTAATGTTGTAAAAAATTACCGCAAAAAAATCACATACCATCTCAGAAGTCATGACGCCTAGAATAAAGAGTCAACATAAAATAAAATTGGGTAACTAATGTGTTTCCTGTCACTAGTATGGTGTGCAATGGTCGTCAGCAGTAGTGAGAAGAACCTCACCTCATCTGAACCAAATGAAGAAATACGTAACTGACCACCAGACACCTGAAAATATGTAAGAGAAACTATATTGTCCTTGATGTATCTCTAGGAGTACGCCAACTGACTCCCTACTACATAGCCGATGGGGACATATGGGAACTGGGGAAAATCCTACCATATCCTAGATAGGCAAGTAAAAAAATATATGTCCTCCTCAGTGGGTCCAATTCATTGGCCAGGACTGACCTGGAAAGCCTATCATTGTGTATCCCACTCGAAGATGATTTTTCCAAATAACCCACTATGTCCCTTCAGGGATGTAGCCTCCTCATAGAAATTGAGGATGCCTACATCCCTTAAGAGAAACTGGGTGGTTGTCATAACATAGCAAGGGTACATAAGTATTTCCCTCTCTCGTGCCTCCCATAGGTGAATCACATTATGCTAGTCCTCCATATGTCCTTTTTGTTCCCTTTGTTATCTTTGTTGACATTGTTGAATGATTCACATATTAAATAATTTTTTTTATCAAATGAGAAACGTATATATATATTAAGAAAAAAAATAGTCGGTGCACCCAAAAAAACAGTCATGCATCGATACCGGTGCATACATTTTTATCGCGCACCACTCTCAGTGCACATGGAAATTGTTCGTACACTGCAAAAGATAAAAAATTATTTTTCTTCAGTGCGTTGGTGAAGCTATCCATCCCGGGACATATATATACACTAGCACATTTGGCCCAATTTCCGACATCCAAAATTTCGCCCTTGTGACAAATAGGCATCCCAAGAGCGACACTTTGATGTGGGAAAAAATGTTTCTTCCTATATCGTCACAATTCCGGAACTTCTAATAACTGTCAGTAGAGCAACACTAATTCCAACACTTTTTTGGTAGTGTTGTAATTTTGATGTTTCTAAGTTTTTGTCACTCTTCTGACGTTTCTAAGTTGTTGTCGCTCTTTCGAGGTTTCCAAGTATTCATTTCTCTTCCAATGTTTCCAAGATTTTGTCAATCTTCCAACATTTCCAACTATTCGTCGCTCTTCGAACGTTACCACGTGTTTATCTCTATTCTGATGTTTCCAATCGTTCATGACTCTTCCGACGTTTACAAATTTCCTTCGCTCTTCTGATGTTTTTTTTAGGTCCCTATATTACTAGTTTAGTCCCATATTATTATTAGTGTACCCCCCCTTATTGTTATTGTTGTACTCTTGTAACCCTAATATTGTTATTATTGAGCCCTTACATTATTATTGTTAGGTCATCTAGGATTATAATGTGGCCCCATGGACTCCTATATATAGAAGGAGGTTTTGGTCATTTGTATCATCCAACAATTGTTCATTTATGTAATGTATTGGAGGTTTCCCCCTTGAAGTGGTTTATTTCTAAGGCATTGATCTATCTTTTCTTCTATTTCTGGAGCTAGTTTCATAACATTTGGTATCAGAGCTTTGGATTTTAGGGTTTCACTGCTCCAAATAAGTCATCGTGGAATTTTCGTTATAATTTTTTTATGCAAAGCTGCAGAGGTTGAAATTTTTACAGAGAAAAGCCAAAATCATGAGGAACATCATGGAAAATTTTCATATCTTGGTTTGCAATATTTTTGGAGATATGATCTATGCAATTTAGGGATTTTTGCAGGCTCTTGAATTTAACCTAAACAGGTCATCGTGAAGTTTTCACTATAATGTTTTTTCTACAAGGGTTTAGAAGCTGAAATTTTTACGGAGGGAAGCCGTAATCTTGAGGATCATTGTGGAAAAAATTCAGAGCTTGATTCAGAATTTTTTCGGAGATATGGTCTGTCGAAGTTAGGGATTTGTGACGCTCCTGAATTTCATCTCAAAGAGATGACCGTGGGAAATTCATCATAATTGTATCTCTAAGAATTGGATTGGAATTCTGTAAAAAGTGGCCGCAATTAAATAGATAGGAGTTTATTTGGTATCAATTTTAGATCCAAAGGAGGAAACATTGACACTTGGCATGCCTTACAAGCTATCTCTACAGAACTAGTCCATAATTAGGTCATTGTGGGAGATTTGGCATAAATTTTCCTTGAAGAATCCAAATCAAGTTAGACCTATGGAATTTGAAATAAGATTCATAGGGCTACTACAAGGCCCAATTTTAGATATTGAAGATCCGAAATCACAAAGATAATTCAGTTTCAATATCAAGCTCCTCAAAAGCAAGAAAAATGTGTGTATTTATTTTTAATTACATAAGTCTCGTTTGAAAAAATTAGTTTGAATTTATTCCAAGGGCATATTGAAGAATAGATATCAGTATTGGGTTATAAAATTCCCCCTAAAAATAATTCAACACCCATTAAGCCTTCAGAAGGCTCTACTATGACTCATGAAGATGAAGAAATGCAACATGAGAGATCAAAAGTACAAGAGAAAGTGCACCAAATTATGCTATCGCAAAGAGAAAGAAAAAATGAAATGGATTTTTTGAAGAAAGGTGTGGAAACTAAGATGTATGGTTTGAAGAAAGGCATGGAAGCTAAGATGAATGGTTTTTAATTTAAGATGGATGGCATGGAAGTTTGCATGGAAGCTAAGATGGATGACATGGAAGCTAAGATAGATGAAAAAATGGAAAACATAAAGAATGATCTAAAAGTAGACATCGAATTTTTGGCAAAGTTGATACAATAAATGTTTCCTAATGGTGAAAATATAGTAGAGTAAACTCATGATGAGAAAAAAATAAATGTTAATCGTGATTTCATAAACTCTAATGTTGGATGGAAGAACCACCATATTCCAAAGATGGATGTGAGGAAGTTTGATGGCAAGGATCCTGTAACATGTATACTACAGATGGAGCAATATTTTGATCTCAATAATGTGCAAAACACACAAAAGTTATGCATTGAAACTTTACATTTAGAACAAAATACATTTGTCTGGTATCGATGGCTTTGCTCCCATAAAAAAAATTTCACTTGGTCAATTTTTATGGAGAAAATGATAGCACATTATGAGGATACAAAAAGAAACACCTTCTTTAGCCAATTGATAAAACTCAAACAAAAGGGTTAAGTGGTGGAGCACATTGAAGACTTCCAAAAATTGAATATAAGGTTAACTGATATTCCAAAGGAACACATGATTGATGTCTTCATAGTGACTATAAAGGATAACATCCAACATGAAGTTCGCGTTTGGGAACTTGATTCATTGGAAAATGCATTCAGTTTGGAAAGAAAAATTGAATGTAAAATTATGGCGACAAGGAAGCCTACCACTCACATATATAAAGATGGAAATGTTGCTACTCCTATACTTCCACAACCTACAAGGTTGACACCACAACAATTGGAAGAAAAAAGAGCAAAAGGGCTTTGCTATAGTTGTGATAGAAAATACACTAAAGGTCATAAATTTGCTAAGAAGAAATTATTTTACATAGATTTTGAAGAGGAAGAATAAAATGAACAAGAATCTTCAAAAGAAGAGGATATACATTATGAACCAACCCTAGAAGAGGAAGAAATGAGTCTGACCATATCATGTAATGCATTGGAAGGAATTACCACTCCTCAAATTCTCAAGATAGAAGGACATATCAAGAAGAAAAAGGTAATAGTGTCGATTGATTCGGGTAGTACCCATAATTTTATTCATTTTAAGGTAGCCAAGGAATTAAATTGTTTCCTATACCCAGCACCAGAATGTCGAGTGATGGTTGCAAATGGAGGAAATATAAATTTCTCTAGAAAATGCCATAATATCAAGCTAACCATGGGGGAATATGTATTGAATAGTCCAATGCTTTCCATTCCAATGGGAAGTGTTGATGTTGTACTAGGAGTACAATGGTTACAATCTTTGGGAATGATAGCTTTTAATTTTCAAGAACTTTTCTTGAAATTTTTTTCAAAAGGAAAGGAAGTCGAATTGTGGGGTATCGCAGGGAAGCCAGGAAAGATAATAATCTCTAATGTCATGACAAAGCTTTTGAAGAAAGAACAACGAGGCGTAATTGCACAAGTATGCTCACTGGAAGTTCCAAGATCAAAATCATCTATTTATGCATATCTCCAAAAAGACTTGGACAATCATTCCAAGGTGTTTGGAACTTCCAAAGGACTCCCACCTATTCTTGATCATGATCATGCTATTCATTTGATTCCAGGAAGTGTTCCTCTAAACATCAGGCCTTATAGATATCCTTATGTCCAAAATAGAGAAATTGAACGTATGATTGCAGAAATATTAGAGGCTGGTATAATTCAGCCTAGTCAAAGTTCTTTCTCTGCTCTAGTAGTATTGGTGCACAAGAAGGATGGATCATGGCGCATGTGTCTGTATTATAGGGAGCTTAATAAGCTCACCATTAAAGATAAATTTCCCATTCCTATGATTGATGAATTATTGGATGAATTACATGGAGCAATTTATTTTACGAAGTTGGATCTTCGTTCAAGATATCATCAAATTAGAATGAAGACTGAAGATATTCCAAAAACAACGTTTCAAACTCATGAGGGTCATTATGAATTTTTGGTCATGCCTTTTGGCCTTACCAAAGCACCTTCTACATTTCAAGGGCTGATGAATTCCATTTTCAAACCCTTCCTTAGAAAATTTGTGCTAATATTTTTTGATGATATACTAATCTACAACAGGTCTAGGAAGGATCATGTTCAACATGTTGACATGGTGCTCAAACTATTGCAGGAGAAACAATTATATGGAAAAACATCCAAATGTTTCTTTGGAGTACAAGAGGTGGAATATCTGGGTCATATTTTATCTCGCGAGGGTGTTAAGGTAGACCCTAACAAAATTAAAGCCATTAAGTAATCAAAATTCCCCACAACCATAAAGCATTTGCGAGGATTTCTTTGGTTAACAGGGTATTATCACAAGCTTATTAAGAATTATGGGAGAATAGCAGCACCTCTAACAACATTATTGAAGAAAGATGCATTTTCATGGACTCATGAAGCAACTAAGGCCTTTGAACATCTTAAAGAGGTAATGTGCCTAGCCCTGGTCTTAGCTATGCCAGACTTCACAAAAAAAATTACTGTGTAATGTGATGCCTCAGGAAATGGAATTGGTGCTATTTTAATGCAAGAAGGAAGACCCATTTCTTTTGAAAGTCATCCAATCAAAGGAAAGTATTTACTGAAAACTATTTATGAGAAGGAAATGTTAGCAATACTACATGCACTAAAGAAATGGTGACCTTACCTAATGGGAAGAGACTTCAAGGTAAAAACTAATCATGATGGTCTTAAATACTTTTTGGAACAAAGACTATCTTCAGAAGAGCAGCAAAAATGGGTCACAAAGATGTTGGGTTATGACTTTTAAATAATCTACAAAAAAGGGAAGCTAAATGTTGTTGCATATGCACTCTCAAGAAATAATGAAGAGGTGGAAGCACGGCTTTGTGCCATTTCTATTATCCAACCAGATTGGATAACCGAAGCAAGGAATGAATGGAAGAATGAGGAAGAGCTGTGGACACTCATTCAAAAGTTGTAGCAATATCCTAGTACATCTGATACATTTAGTTGGAAAAATGAATCCTTATGGTACAAAGATCACTTGAATCTTTGTAAGAATCCCCAACTAAAACAAAATATTATTTTGGAATTGCACACTTCTCCTTTAGGAGGACACTTAGGATCTTTAAAAAATTACCACAGGGTGAAGAAAGAATTTTTTGGGATGGCCTTAAATCTGATATTCAAATGTTTGTGGTGGAATGTTTGGTTTTCCAAAAAAATAAAGTTGAGACAATTAAGACCCCAGGTCTTCTACAACCTTTATCCATTCCAAGTGAATGTTGGGAGGAGATTTCAATGGATTTTATCACAGGTTTACCTAATTCTGAAGGAAAGAGTTTCATCATGGTGGTAGTTGATAGACTTACCAAGTATGCACACTTTTGTGCATTATCTCATCAATTTAAAGAAAGTACAATTGCTACTACATTTATGGACACAATTCAAAATCTACATGAAAACCCAAAGATTATTGTGAGCGACAGAGATCCCACTTTTACTGGAAATTTTTTGGACGAAGTTATTTTCTTGTTTGGGTACTCAATTAGCTCATAGCTCATCTTATCATCCTCAATCAGATGTTCAAACTGAGATAGTGAATAAATGTTTGGAAGGATATCTTTGTTGCTTTGTATCTGATTAAAAAAAATAATGGGTCAAGTGGTTACCTCTCGCTAAATGGTGGTATAACACTTCCTTCCATACTGTAGAAAAAATAACCCCATTTATGGCACTTTATGGATATCATCCACCATCCATCACATCATATTTAAGAGAAAATTCTAAGGTTAAAGCAGTGGAAGATCACATCGAGCATCAACAAGAAGTTCTCCAACTCTTAAAGGATAACCTAAATTTGGCACAAAATCGAATGAAACAACAAGTAGATCAACATCGCAGTGAGAGAAGTGTTGATGTAGGAGACTAGGTATTTTTATGGCTACAACCATACAAAAAAATGTACCTCAAGCAAGCTAAGAAGGATAATAAATTATCGCAAAAGTGCTATGGTCCTTACAAGGTGTTGCAAAATATTGATACTATGGCATACAAATTGGAGCTTCTTGCTTTTTCGCGAGTGCATCCAGTTTTTCGACGGCTGAAATGTCGCTCTTGCGACACATAGGCATACCAAGAGTGACACTTTGATGTGGGGAAAAACGTTGCTTCCTGTATCATTGCAATTCTGGCACTTCTAATAACTGTCAGTAGAGAAACACTAATTCCAACGTTTTTTTGGTAGTGTCGCAATTCTGGCATTTCTGAGTTTTCATCACTCTTCTGACGTTTCCAATTTGTTTTTCTCTTTCGAGGTTTCCAAGTCTTCATCACTCTTCCGACGTTTCCATGATTTTGTCGATCTTCCGACATTTCCAACTATTCATCGCTCTTTGGGCGTTACCACGTGTTTGTCTCTATTCCAATGTTTACAAATTGTCTTCACTCTTCCGATGTTTGCAATCATTTGTTGCTCTTCTAAAATTTCTATTAGGTCCCTATATTACTAGTTTAGTCCCTTATTTTTATTAGTGTAGCCCCCTTATTGTTATTTTTGTACCCATGTAATCCCAATATTGTTATTATTGTGCCCTTACATTATTATTGTTAGGTCGACTAGGATTATATTGTGGCCCCATGGACTCCTATAAATAGAAGGAGGTTTTGGTCATTTTTATCATCTAAGAATTGTTCATTTATGTAATGTATTAGAGGTTTCCCCCTCAAACTGGCTGATTTATAAGGCGTTGATCTCTCTTTTCTTCTATTTTGGAGGTGGTTTCATAACATTTTCCAACTGTTCGTCTCTCTTCTGACGTTTCCACACGTTGGTCGCTACTTATGCCATTTGTTCCAACTTGTCGTCACTCTTCCAACGTTCCCAAATTTTCATTTCTCTTCCGACATTCCCCGTTTTTGTCGCTCTTCCTACGTTCTTAAGTAGACAGTACCATCGGAATACTAATGGCAACAAACAAATATGGAAAAAAATTGTCAGAGGATTAAGAGAAATAATTTCATATCTTGAATGGTATTAACAACGGAAAAAGAATGGTAGATCTTGTAAATAATCCCTCCTGGAGAATATTCAGCTTTTGAATAAGATACTCCAAGGAGGAGAGAGTAGATATAATTGTCAACATGCCCTTTGTACTCATGAAGAGGCTTCACTTTTTGTAGCAAGAACTCCTTTCAGAGGAGGACTCGAGCACCTACATGTTGTTTGTCCCACCCAAATATATTGTTTGATTCATTAGATCCTCATGACTAGGCTTTTTATTGAATGTAATTTAGATAAGTTGGGTTGCATGTTGCCTTATGTAGCCAAGCTTCTCCCCAATGCAGTTAATCCTCATATCCAGAGTATGAGCAATAGAATGGGTAGACTCTAAATCTAATGGAGTCACTATAATCTCCTCATTGCTTATCAGAAAAATAAAATACGCTAATTTTAGTATGGATAAGTTGTTTTGAATATTTAGGATTATATTTGTGAAATACAAGGGATGTAGCTACAAGTGTTACAATTGTTTTAGTAGAAACATCTGAACTAGGATGTTGGCTATCAATTTTATAAATAGTCTGACAATTATCCATATCTTCTAGCCTTTCCCAGAATTTGTGATGAGTTTTTTGATCCCCTACCTAGACATATATGGTGCCTAGATGTGCAGTTTCTTTTGGGAAGGTAATCTGTGGCCCTTCGAATGGCATCTTTTGAGTTGGCTAGATCACCACCCATGAACCCACCGAATTCCAAAACACTCCATGACAGCATTTTGTTTTGAATGCTATTAGAAAACCAAATTTAATGTTGTCTCTTGCATCATATTATCCTCCAACCAAGTCCACATGCTGAGAAAACTAATTTGATAGAGCATATTCTCTTCTCCAAGTCTTACGTTAACTGCCAGGGAGCTTGCCTAACCATTGGCCTTCATGGAAAAGTATGGCTTTGGAGAGAGAATCTTCATAGTTATGGGAAGCTCCATGGAACTTGGGATTTGGGTGCCCAGAGTTTTGATAGCTCTATATAGTATAATTTTCATTACCATGCCCTACTCAGAACATAAAAAAGAACCCAAAAACCAAGGAAACATCACAAAATGGCCTCATTGTCAAAAAGGTAGATCCTTAAACTAAGACCAATATGTCTTCAAGCCAAAGCTCTCGACTGAGTGCAGTGCTACTGCTCACCCATCAGGCATATTAATTTATAGTCTAGGGGGTTAAAGAGAGTGTAGGTATCCTTGGCAATCTACTCCACCACACGTTACTTTGACTTGTATATCTTGAATTGCACGTGGAAGGATAAAATAATTGCATATCTTGAATGATAATAATAGACTGGGTATAGTTTTCATAAGTATATAATGGAAAAATATGAAAATAATAAAATATATAACTATCCCAAGGAGATATTGTAAATATAAATGATGAAAAGGCAGTAAATGGTATCCCTCTACAGAGCACACAATGCAACATGGCAACTGAATTGTGTAGGCATTCTGAAATAGTTCATGCAATTTAAATAAAATATTATCCAAGTTTACAGCTTTAACTCTGCTTGCATAGTTTTCAATTATTCTTCAAGTTGTATCCAACTAATAAAACCAGATAGAGAGAATAAGATATTTCAATAATATTTCTCATGAAAATATGCACAAGTAAATCTTCCTGAAAGCTATAGACAAACCAACCATCGTCACATGTGGAAGGCCTCACCATTTGGATTGGTAACATTCCAGTCCAGAGGTGATATTCCTGATGATTATATGCTACCACCTAATAATCAAATCTACATGTATTGTTAGGTGGTGAAAAAACTAAATACTCACTCTCATGCTATCTAAAAAGAGTTAAGTGTGAGGGTGAGTTCAAATAATATTTTTTAGTTGATTGGGACCATACTCAAGAGATATGTATAACAATGAGAATAAATGGATTTTGCACTAAGTTCCAGTGTCATGGAAACTTACCTAAAGAGAATATTTTATCCCTATTAGTTCCGCTTGGACCCCTATGGACACCACCTTTAGTATTAATCACGTTCAAGCAGTCATCTTAGTACATAATATTTCACCTAGACCCAGCTGAAGTAACCTATTGGAGATATAGTACCCCATTGGATGGAAGATGCCTTAAGCCCTATCAAATCTCTAAATAATTATGCATATATTATTTTCTTGTACCTACTTGTTCCATTAATTTCATCCACGTGAATACACCGTATTAAGCTTAGAGGTTCAAATCCTATGGTGGACCAGCAGAAAGTGCAAGAAGCCTGCAGACAACGGGGGGATTATTCTATGGAAACAAGCCAAAATATTCCCACCTGGAGAATTACAAATGTTGTAGTATAGTTCAAGCCGATTGCACTGGACTAGTTGAAGTATTTAGCCTATTTGGATGTGGACTATAGGTACTATCACCCTCTATGTGGATGGAATGATGCCTTAAGCCCCAATGCCAAAGGAACTAAGCCTTAATAGTAGAGTCTCCAACGTATTTATAGATTTTACTCCAAAATTATTCTTTTATGTCCTCCCTATGCAGAAACACAAGCCTTAAGCCCCTTAGTGCCATCCATGGAAACTAGCCAAAATAGACTAGCTTTTATTAGTCTTATTAGTTCCGCCTCTAGATGGACACTAGCTTTTGTATTAGCCTGTGTACTATTGTTCAACCTAGTCCCCCTATATGTAGATGGAATTCCTTTTTCCCAAGTGCCTAAAGTGACAAGCTTATTATTAGCCATGTTAGTTCTACCTGGAGAGCCCTGGAAAGTTAAGAAAATAAATTGTCTTATGACCAGTCTGAAGTCTGCAACAGGGGTCTACACAATAAGCATTCCAAGGTCCCTTTTCCAAAGCTATAGGAATTTTTTCAATACTGTTATAATTGGTATGTTATAATTGAAATTTTTTTCAATGTGCAAGGTAATGGAAACTAGTTTCTGTACAAAGAATTGGGTCTGTGAATGTAAAAAAGGGGTAGGAAATGAGGAAGTCGCATCCAAAATGATTATTGCGGTTGATGAAATGAAACACTTCACACTGTAGTGTTGAAAAGAAGTGGTTGATACAGACACATCAACAAATAAAAAGGAACAATCAATCTAGTGGTTGATACATAATTAAAATTGGTTCAAAAGAATTTATGAAAAAAAAATTTGGAAAGCTGAAATGGGAACTTCAATTGTATAATGATAAAATCAGATATAAATGGATGCAATTTTAATTGGGTTTGGAGTTCGAGAGACTAACCCTACTAGATATATATATGGAATGGATTGTCTTGAACATGGATTTTGTTCTTTTCATAATTGAAGGCACTAACATTCGCACTTTAAATTTGAATTTACGTAGGTTTTCATGTAAGATTGTTGAACTGGTGGAGCTAGATTGGTTGGCAACCTCTTCTTCAAAATATTATATGCTTAAAATTTGAACTTTCCCATAAAGTGTAAATCCTCATTTTTTTTCATTGTTGGAACAACTCTTTGCACAACTCTTGACATCTCCAGAAACCATGAGTGTACATCCGATGAAAAGCTTCCTCACATCAATCTTCACTAGCTCAAAATTTAATAGGAAATGTTGTAGCTTAGAGTGGTGCATCGACTACCTCTAGCCCAATGTGTACCTACTCCATTTCCTTTACAAACACTACTACATTTGGTGGAAATTCTGACACTTGGTTCCGACGCTTTTGACCAAATGTCGGAAATTTCTTTCCATCCCGTCAGAAACCGTCGCTATACTGACGTTTATAGAGAAGTGTCGCAATACCGACACTTAGAAAAGTGTCGCAACTGTGACATTTGGAATAAGACGTCGCAATTGCGACACTATCTCCGAAAGCGTCGCTATTGCGACGAAACTCCAAACGTCGTAAGTGCGACACAATGTATATGTGTCGCAACTGCGACGTATAGAGGCCTTCGTCACAATAGCGATGTGCTTTCCGCCGTCGGTATAACAACACTTATATGCACGCTAAATAAAAATACAAAAATTATATGCGCGCTACATAAAAATGATTTTATTGTTTCGTATCCGTCGCAATAGCTACATTAACGTCTGATATCACGCGTGCATTCGCCCTCCGCTCTTGCAGAACAGCATTCACGCTCAGCATTCGCCCTCAGCTCTTGCAGAACAGCATTTGCCCTCAGCATTTTCCCTTAGCGTTCGCCCTCAGCTCTTGCAGAACAGCATTCGCCCTCAGCTCTTGCAGAACAGCATTCGCCCTCAGCTCTTGCAAAATGGTAAGTTCTTACTGCAGGCCCTTCCTCCTATAGTAGGGTTGACTCTATTTGGGTTTTTGTGGTCAATTCCATTGGATTGTGTTAGGCTGTAGGGTTCTCTCTAGATGTCAAGAATCAAGATTCAATACCCTCTATTATCTTCATCACCCAATACAAGATTTACATTTTTCCCAAAGAAACGCTTATTAATTTGGCAGCCATTATTTCTCCCTGCTTTAAAAACCCTACATTTAAATGAAAACAAGCATTGCATTTCAACTACAAAAATCTATTAGTGTTCAAATGTACATGTGTGCTACATTAACGTCTGATATCACGTGCGCACTCACCCTATGCTCTTGTAGAAACTGACGTCGCCACAGGCAGTCACCCACCAGCTCTTGCGAGAATAGCATTTAGCCCTCGACGTCGCCACTGACTCTTGCGAACGAGAATTCACCACGAGCTCTTACGAGAACAACATTCACCACGAGCTCTTGCAGGCTTGACGTCGCCACGAGCTCTTGTAGAGCAGCATTCACCCTGCACATTTTCCTCGGCTCTTGCGAACAACATTCACCCTTGGCTCTTGCGAGCTTGGCTTCGCCCTCGGCTCTTGCAAAATGGTAAGATCTTACTGCAGGCCCTTCCTCCTATAGTAGGGTTGACTCTATTTGGGTTTTTTTGGTCAATTCCATTGGATTATGTTAGGCTGTAGGGTTCTCTCTAGATGTCAAGAATCAAGATTCAATACCCTCTATTATCTTCATCACCCAATACAAGATTTAAATTTTTCCCAAAGAAACGCTTATTAAATTGGCAGCCATTATTTCTCCCTGCTTTAAAAACCCTACATTTAAATGAAAACAAGCATTGAATTTCAACTACAAAAATCTTTTAGTGTTCAAATGTACATGTGTGCATCACTTGTGTAGGGTATTCCTTTTCCACTTTCACATTATCCAAGAATGTGTGCAGTATAGTTCATATTTTTTGTGATTTAGATTATCTTGAAAAGGAAAGGTAAATTATTTCCCATGGAAAAAGAAGGTTTTCCCTTTTTATAGGTTGTTTGGACTTACGTGGAAAAATTTATGGTATGCCTTTCATATTATGTAGTTTAAATTTGAATTAGCAGATTATTCTACATGAAAATATAATTACCTATGTGATGTCCTTCATCACTAATTAAAATTATAGGGTTTCAATTTCCTAGACTCTAACTCATCTGATGCTAAATTCTAGGTTCTCGTTGGTGGATCACTCTTCCATTGATTTCCTTTCCCTCTGGATCTTTTCATACTTTAAAAGTCATCAATGATACATATATTATTTCAGGTATCCCAAAGGCTTTATAGTAGAACATATTGTGAAGTTTTTTTGACACTTGAGGATTCTTTTTAGAACTTCAACGCGGTCTATGCTATCGAGTTATATATCAAGCAACTTGTCCTTAATAACCACACTATGAGGTAGGTTCAACCAGTTTGAACTTGTTGGGACATAGCATATGAAGTTGTGTGATGAGTCCATATCACGGGTCTATTATGGTGAAAAAAGTGAAGACATGTAATGATAGTTATTATGTTAACATTACTAGAAACATTTTCGAAATTATCCATGCTATCAAGATGTCAAAATTCCAGGCATTAGGTGTCAATACTCGTAGCTAATAGATAATAATAATAATATAAAAAAATCAAAACTTTATTCTTGAAATATGATTGTTACACATTAGTAACCTAGTTCATGAGTTACTATCACCCAAAGACTGCAAAACAAACTTAAAATATAAATTAAACCAACATGAGAATCCAACTAAGGGTTTCTCGACAAAATCATGCCATAACCTGGCATTTTGAAGCCCAAATTTGAATCCATCATAAGTAATACAATGCAAACTCAGATGGATTTTCAATGCATGTTTGCATGCTACACTTATTCTCTGTCTAGATATCATTTTTTAAATGGAACCATTAGTCAAACCCACAGTCCTTTTTATGTGAAAAATTTCAGCTCAAAGCCCCTAAGGTGTTGTAATGGGTTAAAGGGTAGCTCTAGGGTCCGCAAACCATGGTTTGTAGACTATACGGTAGTAAAGGCTACGATATTATAAATAGATAGATAGTTGGGTCTAGTAAAAGTAGGAAGTCGATGGATTGATGCTACGTCTGAATTGCTAAGATCTGTTTGGGTTGTTTTGGGTAAGGACTCCTGCTGGTTGTGTGCGTGGAGATCCTCAGTCCTGTTGTGTGCGGACCCCGCTAGGCTATGTGTGCGGGCTGTGTTTTGGTTGTAAGTGGATCTTGATGTTAATGAATGTGAAGTATAGTTGAATTATCTGTGTGTCATCTGGATTGATTATGTTTACTACTGAAGCACATCTATGATGTTTATTTAAGCTGTGAATTTATCTGTGATTGGCACATTTATATCTGTGATCTGGAAGTAACTACGATTAGAATACTCTATAATGGTATTTGATAATGCACACGTGGATGCGAATGCATTGATTAGATCTGTTGATGATAATAGATTTGTTATGGTTATATGCTACTTACACTATTAAAAGAGTTGCAAATAGACTCATTATGTGTGAACCTATTAAGTTATAATACAAATCTGCCTCAAATTACCTACTTTCTGTCAGGGTGCAGGAACCTAGTTCCAACACCCTCCCATACTACTTTGGGTGAGACCTTGGCCTGCGCAAGTAGGTCATTACCGAAAGGGCCAGAAGTATAGGGCTTTGTTGGCAGACCTTAACCTCCGAACCTGGGTCAGGACCCCTCAAGCCAACAAATGGTTCCATTTCTGGGATCGAGAGCATTTTGAGAGAGAGATCGAGTAACGCCATGAGGTCATTGGTGTAGAAATTTAAATAACTGATATATTATTCACCGAGATTCTCCTAATCACACACTATTTTAACTTCATGAACAATACAGAATCTCTTCTACCATTGATCATTAATTGCGGAAATAAAAACAATCGCATGCGCACATTAAAACCATAAAAATTCACACATATGAACACAGTATGTAATGGGAAATCTTAAAGATGAAAACCCCCAACTATATGTATATTATATGTCATGGAGATCATGTAACAATCATTGTACAAATCTTCTCACAAGCTCTCAACACAACCTCAAATTGCTACACACTAATCAAGCTAGATCTAGCAAAACACATGCTCCAATCTCTGCCACCTAATAGCCAGACTCTATTGCGTAATCAATGCTATAGGATAGCTCATTAAATAACATAAACCACTTGGCTTGTACTGCGCAATCCTCATGGGCTTCTCCAATCACTGGTAGTTGCAAATATGCAACAGTATAGTCACAACTGATAGTTAACCTGCTCTTTCACCTATCTCTGCACTGGTCTCCACTCAAACTGTCCATGCACTGAAGTTAACTGATGTATTCTTTAGTTGATTAATGATTTTATAATTAGTGAATTAATTAATAATTAATTCACACCACTCTCACTAATTGTATCAATAAGTTAAACTAGATACAAATAGCTCAACTATGTTTAGATTAGTTAAACTGAACACAACTCCATTAACTCCTCAATCAACTCCACCAAACTCTGTCACATGAGTTCTAACTAAAGTATCCATGCAATAGCTCCACTTAACCCTCGGGAATAGCGTAATTCCTTACATACGAAATATGTGCCATCTATTCATGGCTCAGTGCTCCAAGAGAATAAGATAATGTTTATAGTCCAAATGTGTTAAGAGCTAATAATATTCGACATATCTGTTTTAGGCCCGACAATCTAAAAATAGATTCCGTAATATGTCTAAAAATAAAAGTCCATATGTTTTCACTTAGGCTCCAACCATCCACAAATAGCACCACTGCAACTCATAGAACATGATCCATATGTCTAAAAATAGACTTTGCGCCAAAAATAGCCTGCGGGCCCACTTAGTGAAGGCGACTTCTTTCCACTAAGCTCCTCATCTTGTTGCAATCTCAACACTCCCTCTCAACAAGATAAGGATTATATGCAACCCCTATCCTGCCCCTGTGGTATTTGAATGTGATCCTGGTGAGCGCCTTCGTCAAGATATCAGCATCCTGATCCTCCGTGGAAATGTATGAAAGTAACATGATCTTCCGCTGCACACAATCTACGACGATGATATCAGATCTCGGTTCTGTTTAGATCTATCTGTGAAATCTTTGGATTAACCGAGAGTTTAATGCAACTACAGTTATCACAATATATCACAGTAGGATCCAAGTGTGAACTGAACAACCCGACCAGGATCTTCCTCATCCATATAGCCTCGCATGCAGCCAAAATTGCTACCATGTACTCGGCCTCCGCTGAACTAAGTGCCACAGATCTCTGTTTCCTGTTGTACCAAGAAATTGCTGTAGACCTGATACTGAAAATCCATCCAGATGTGCTCTTTCTGTCTGTTGGGCTCCTTGCCCAATCTGCATCTGTGAAGCCATGCAACTTCACCTCATCCGACTGTCTGTACCACAATCCATATCCTGATGTGCCCTTGAGATACCTCAGGACATGCTTGCCTACCTTCCAAAAGAGTTTGGTAGGCTTAACCATAGCTTGTGAAAGATGGTTAACATCATAGCATATGTCCGGTCGTGTATTGACCAAATACATGAGCGAACCAACCAAATGTCAATAAACAATGGCATCCACTACCTCCGCTGAAGTAGCATCCTCATTCCTCCATCCACCAGGAAGAGGAGTATCAACAGGCTTGCAGCCATGCATGTTGAACTTCTCCAGTGTCTCCCGGGCATACTTGCCTTGAGAAACAAACAGTCCATCACTGCGCTACCAAATTTCCAATCCCGGGAAATAATGAAGGAGGCCCAAGTCCTTCATCTCAAACTCCTTTGCAAGATCAGCCTTGCATGAGTGTATCAACAGTTCATCACCCATCAAAATCAAACCATCTACATAAAGTAAAATGATCAGCAACTTACCCTCCACCACTATCTGGTATAGGTTCGGATCTGCCTCACTCTTGGAGAATCCAAGTCCGGTGAAATAACTGTCTATCCGTGTGTACCAAGCACGAGGTGCTTGCTTCAGCCCGTACAGTGCTCTCTTGAGTCGGCACACATGTGACTCACTGCTGAAGATCTCGAAACCTTCAGGCTGCTCTATGTACACCTCCTCCTCAATGACTCCGTTGAGGAACGCGGTCTTCACATCCATCTGATGGATGTGCCATCCCATCTGCGCTGAGAGAGCTAGGATCGTCCGTATGGAAGAGTACCTTGCAACAGGTGCAAAGGTCTCCTCATAATCGACCCCCTCGATCTATGAGAAGCCACGGGCAACAAATCTTGCCTTTTACTTCTCCACACTCTCGTCAGCTGCCTACTTCACTTTGTAGATCCATCGCAAACCCACCCTCTGATTTCCCTTCCGGTCTTGGGACAATCTCCCATGCACTATTTCTGACAATCGAATCATACTCTTCCACCATGGCATCTACCCATGCGGGGTCCTCCACAGCTTCCTCGAAAGAGGATGGCTCTGTCACGACACATTTTCTCACAAGAGCCATGTATCCAGTGTACCGGTCCGGTGATTGTCTCTATCTGCGCTGTGTTGTAGGTGGTCCTACAACCTTCTCTGCATCTTGAGCCGGTCGCTCAGCTTCTGTAGGTGCGCTTTCGCCCTCTGATGGTTTTCGCTGCATGAGTGGCCTCTTCCACTCCATGAACCTCCTCTTGTGGTTGATCCACATCCTGAGGCTCATCCTTAGGAACTAATAGCTCCTCATATACATGCAAGTGTGGCTCCCTCTCAAGAGAACACTTCATGGCTTTCTCCTCATGAAATTTGATATCCCATCGCACAACATTCTTCCAACTGTCTGGCAAATACACACGATAGTTGTGGGGTGTATCAGTGTACCCCACAAATATCCCAACCTCTGCAGTCGGCTCCATCTTCTTCCTAGAATCCTTTGTCACATGAATGTAAACAGGTCAACCAAAAATCCTCAAATGGGAAATATCAGGCCTCTTACTAGAAAACGCCTCCTCGGGTGTACTCATGCCAAGTATCCTATGAGGACAATGGTTTTGCACATATACTGCAGTATTGCATGCCTCGGCCCACAAGTGTATGGTAAGGCCTTGATCATGCAACATCGCCTGTGCAACACCCACGATCGTTCTATTCTTCCGCTCATAAACCCCATTCTGCTGTGGGTTATGAGGTGCTATGAGCTCTCTTTGAATTGCTTCTGTGCTACAAAAGTCCTTGAATTCACCAGAGATGAATTCACCACCATTGTCGCTCCTAAGAGCCTTCACCTTCTTCCTCGATTCTTTCTCAACCAGTGCCTTGAACTCACAGAAATTTGAGTATGTCTCGCTCTTCTTCTGCATGAAGAAGATCCAACACTTCCAAGAAAAATCATCAACAAATATCACATAGTACATGTGCTTTGCTGTCGAAGCTACTAAGAAAGGTCCACACACGTCTGTGTGAATTCTCTCAAGGATCGTCGTGGCGCAACTATCCTTCTCGTGAAAGGTGGCTTTCACAAATTTTCCCAAGGTACATGCCTTGCACTGATCTGACTACGCAAGAGTACCCTTAGGAAGCCCAGTAGAAATCTGCTGCAGTATCTTCAAAGCTCCATGGTAGAAGGTGGCCCAATCTTCGGTGCCACAACTCGCCATCATCCCGGCTCACCACTCCTTCTGCCTTGCCTGCCATTGCTGCGCAGCCATCTACCTGCAATTGATAAAGGTTCTTAACTCGAACCCCTATCCTCCAGGTCTCACCATTTGCCTTACTGCATAGGAAAGCCTTTCCCTCTCTAAAGACAACATCATATCCCTTGTCTTCTCACATCGCCACAGAGATAAGATTCTTCTTTAATCCTGGAACATGCATAACTTCCTTCAATACGAAGGGTTTACCAGACTCCCTCTCAAAGGAAATGGTACCGATACCGGTGCCTTTGTATCTACCATCATCGCCCATCTCGATGTGCACTCGAAGATCTTTCTCATCCAGATCAATAAAAAAATATTTGTCTCTGTTCATGTGGAAAGATGCACCACTGTCAATAAACCACAATGAATCCATCATACTTGAGACCAAGCATGAAATCAACAAAAAATCCAGCTCAAGTTGTGAGGCTAAGGCCTCTCCAGCTGCAGATCTAGCAGCCTACTTATTTTTCTTCTTCTGTGGACAATTAGTGGCGTAATGTTCGTGTTGGTGACAGTGAAAGCACTTCAACTTGGACATTTCCCGCTGCTTTCGCGCAGTTGAGAGAATTTCTTTCTCTTCCCCTTCTTTTATTTTACGAGAAAAAGCACATAAAATAATTTTCCCCATCGATTTATCTGATGAAGATCCATCCTTGGTACTTCGCCTTATCTCCTCTTGCACAATATTTGACCAAAGTCGCTCCCATCCTGGAAATTTCTCCCGACCATTGACAAAGTCCTAATAGGAATGCCAACTCTTCGGAAGCCCAATGAGAGCCAAGCTCACCAAGTCCTCATCATCTACAGTCACCCCCACACTTCCCAGCTCATCCCTACATTGGATGAACTTCGTGAGGTACTTGGGCATACTGTCGCCTTTCTCCATTTTTATGTTCCTGAGTTTATCCTTGAGCGCCAACTTCCTCTGGTCGCTCTTGCTTTGAAATAAATCTATCAAAGCTTTCCACATCAAGAATGGAGAAGCTTTACCATGAAGGCTGGACACTATGTGATCCTTCACACCTTCCAACAGAATCCTTTGACACTTTGTTGTCTTCTTTTGCCATGCGTCAAGTACGGCAGCATCGCTAGAAGTAGGTTTTGGAATTTCTGCATCTATGAACTCCTTCAACCCATTGTCATCCAGCACCGCCTCCATCCTGTCCTTCCATGCAATATAATTCGAGCTGCCCTCAAGGGCATAATCCAATCGCAATCCATTGAAAGACATCTCAACTTCGACACCAAGAAAACATTGCTGCAAATTCGAATTCCACCAGCTCAAAACTCAATCGCTTCAATGTTTTGCAATTGCTCCAATGATCAATATCGCTCTGATACCATGTATAAATTTGAATAACTGGTATATTATTCACCGAGATTCTCCTGATCACACACTGTTTTAACTTCATGCACAATACATAATCTCTTATACCATTGATCATTAATTGTGGAAATAAAAACAATCGCATGCGCACATTAAAACCATAAACAATCACACATATGAACACAGTATTTCATGGGAAAGCTTAAAGCTGAAAACCCCAACTATCTGTATATTATATGTCATGGATATCATGTAACAATCATTGTACAAAGCTCCTCACAAGCTCTCAGCACAACCTCCAATTGCTACACACTATCAAGCTAGATCTAGCAAAACACATGCTCCAATCTTTTGCCACTTGATAGCCAGCCTCTATTGCGTAATCAATGCTATGGGATGGCTCATTAAATAACATAAACCACCTGGCTTGTACTACGCAATCCTCATGGGCTTCTCCACCTATCTGTGTGTTGCAAATAGCAACTGTATAGTCACAAATGATAGTTAACCTGCTCTTTCACCTATCTCTGCACTGGTCTCCACTGAAACTGTCCATGCACTGAAGTTAACTGATGTATTCTTTAGTTGATTAATGAGTTTATAATTAGTGAATTAATTAATAATTAATTCACACCACTCTCACTAGTGTATCAATAAGTTAGACTAGATACAACTAGCTCAACTATGTTTAACTCAGTTAAACTGAACACAACTCCATCAACTACCTCAATAACTCCACCAAACTCTGTCACATGAGTTCTAACTGAAGTATCCATGCAATAGCTCCACTTAACCCTAAGGAATAGCGTAATTCCTTCTGTCAGCTCCTGTGCCACATCTGTGCACTTAACTGAAGTGCTCCAAGAGAATAAGATAATGTTTATAGTCCAAATATTATTAAGAGCTAATAATATTAGACATATCTATTTTTAGACTGGAAATCTAAAAATAGATTCCACCCAATATGTCTAAAAATAGAATTCCATCTATTTTTTCCGACTTGACCAACCATCCACAAATAGCATCCTGCAACTCATAGAACATGATCCATATGTCTAAAAATAGACTTTGCGCCAAAAATAGCCTGCGGGCCCACTTAGTGAAGGTGACTTCTTTCCACTAAGCTCATCATCTTGTTGCAATCTCAACAATTGGAGACCCGAGAGGGTGGAAATCGAAGACTGGTTTTTTTAGCCATCTATAAAATTTGTTAGATCAAATGATGGCTAAAGAGTTCCTTAGATTTCCAAAAACAATCTTTTGATGAAAAATTTGTGAGTTTTGGTAATCTCACTGCCTTCATCATCCTAAGTCCATCAGTTCACTGAAATATTCATCTATGCCTCCTAAAAATTTATCCTGCTATTTCAAACAGAAACTGATTTCATGCTATTTTCCCCATTTTCCACTTCCATTTTCTCTCCCCCATTTTTCCATGTTTTACCCCTGCTTTATATCAGTCCCTTTTTCCCTTGAAAACCCCATTTTCCCTTCTTATACCCTCCATTCCCTTAAAATCCATTTTTAAAACCATGAACACCCCTTGGATTGGTTTTAAAAACCCTTCTCTAACCCTATCGCAATCCTCCAAAAGGCTTAAAAACCCCTTTTTTTAGGCCTAATCCGCTCCATTTGAAAATTAGGCCTTAATCCCCTTCGAGCTTAAGTCCTCTGCCCTTTTTTCCATGTAACCCAAGGGCCCTAAACCATCCACTAAAGGCATCAGCCCTTTCATCCTAACTTTGGTCCCTTTCTTCTTCCATAGAACCATGCCCCCCTCCTCACTTTAGCCCTTTTTCTTCATAAATTACCTGCCTGGCTTACCTTTCCCCAATCTCATCGTAGTCGTTGATCTTTTCGATCTAACGGTGATTGGGCTTTTCCTCACCCTTCATCCTCCCGATGTAATATTCCATATGGGGGAAAATAGGCTCAGTAGGGAATATCTTAAGATATTCCACTATGGAATCACACCAATAGATCTAAACCAGAGATAGACTGGTAGGGCATTTATTAGTTATATCACCTCTAAGGAGAGGGTGAAAACCAGAGGCTTCCTGGCCCGTTCCAAATTATGTCTATAGAATATTGGTGAAACACATCAAGTGTGGGAATAACACACTCCTCTTAGATTTTTCTGCCCTTATTAACCTTAGATCTACAGATCTAAATAATGGATCTAAAAGAGAAGCAAAAACCAAACAAGGAAGAAGTGGGAAATTCCACTCTTAGGAAAATCTGCAATAGGCTCAAGGAGGACGATGTATAAGCAAGCCAGTGTAAAAATAACGTAGACCAAGGCTGGGTTCCCTTATTTTAGGTTGTGTGGGACCTCCATGCAGATTTTCAGCAAAAACAAATAAGTTTAGAGACGTTAAACAGATCTCCCACAGTCAACACTAGCTGAAAATCAGCTAAAGGAAACGGTTGAGTTAATAGAGAAACCTTCCTTCAGGAATTGCGCAGTTTCTGCTGGAAGTCACTGGAAATCAGTCATTAACCCCATATTACAGTATGGTGACAAGAAATCAAATCCATAATGAATTTCTCTTGTAGAATCATTAAGTTTACATGAAGCAAGAGCAAGAATCCCTCAGGAATTATAGCAGTAACACATGGAAAAAACTGCAGAAAGACTTGACAGCGTCCTATATGAGGAGCTTCAGCTGCTGTAGGTCAAAACTCAGATCTACAACTGATAAATGGCTGAAACATCATATCCATACCAGATCTGGAAACTAATCAGCCTTCTTAACAAGATCCCCTTGGGGTTTTATCAAAATAATGCATAACAAAGTGTAGATCTAGCTTTTAACACACTGAACTGCAGGAAACTTCAGATATTTCTGAAGATGGCGTTCATTACATTATATATCAGATCTGAACATGAATAGATCAGCAAGCTACTTTATAAATATTCAAAGTGAGAGGCAAGCCTCAATCACCAGAAAGCTAGTACAATGAGAAATCTAAACAACACAGAAACATGTACATGAAAATAACGCAGTTCATGGAAGGGACTACGCAGTAGCTAGAATGAACTGATACAGCAGGTAAAAATTATAGATCTGAAAGTGAAATGAGAGTAAGATCCTCTTCTGGGTGGTCACAAGACACCCTCCTTGAGAGAGATCTCCTCTAAACAACTAAATCTTGCAGATCTAGTTCACCCACTTGCTGCAACTCACAAGCAGCTGCAAAACCCTCAACAGGACCAGTGCTGCTATAGAGATGAGCTTGGCCTCAATGCCGGATAGTGGAGAGATACATCCCAACCTCCTCCAAAGAGCTACTCCATGGAAGGAGAGAGGATTCCTAAACAGGAAATCCTCTTCCCTTAGGCTAAACGACCAAGAGACTAGAATTGCTGCAGCAACTTCTAAAATTCTTCAACAACCATCTCTTGATTAGTCACCTCCTTTTTATAACTTGAAGGGGTGCAAAAACCCTAAACCACTTCAATGGACTTAACCCCTTTCACATTGGAACCTTCTTCTAAAACCGCGCTGGTTCTCCAAGGTGGTCCAATTTCTGTTCACATACAAGTGGATTTTGTTACAAAAGGCCCATATTTATCCCTTTTCACATTGGGCATGTATTTATTCTTTGATTTAAGGAGTTTTTCTTGTCCTCCTTTACATTTTATTCATCAATCATGAAATACAAAAATGAACAAGGCAAAATTAATGTTCCAATTAGCTGAAGCTAATTTAGGAACATTACAGTCTCCCCCTCCCAATTGTTGCTTGTCCTCAAGAAACTACAAGGAAGAACTAGACTTCTCCTTCCCCTTTGTGGCCTCATCAATGGATCCCACCATGGCTGAAAATGGTAAGCAATGAATCTTCCCTCCAATGGCCTTCTCCAAGTGCAAGATAGCAAGTGTACATCATGAGAAATGGGAGGTACAAGTGGTGATATTCTTGTTTCTTTATGGCCTCATCAGGTAGGAGTGATGAAGAGCATGGGGAAATTTTTTTCCCAATGAGTGTCTCCCAGGTGTCTCTCCAAGAGTGATGAATGTGGATCATGGTAAAGCCTTGTTTCTATTGATGAGTGTGAGGTCGTTTAGCCTTGGGATGCCCTGGTTGGTTCTTTCTATTTGAGTCCCACATTCATGATTGGAATATGGAAAAGGGGTGATTGGCTGAAGATATATTTGACTCGGCCAATCTATGGTCAGGTGGAACGTGGAAGTCACATCTCTGGTTGGTTTTTACACTCATTAATGAGAAGCTCATTCCTTTGGTATTTGATGTATAATTTCACTGATTAGTATGTGGATTCTATTGTTGTTGTATCCATGGTATTTATTTTGCTATTATGCTGGATATAAGAATGTATTTTATCACTGACAATGTATGGCTCTGTCCATATTTTTAATTGTAAATGAATGCACAATGTATCTATGGTCAAATATATTGTATTGCAGCAAATGATGTAAGGGAACAATGCTTCTTAGCGATTCTTTTAGAAAATATAACAACGTGTTTCAATTTGATCTTATAATGTACTAAAACAAGATATTGAATCCTTCTACAATTTGTGGAAACAAAACATGATCGCACAATCACATAACAAGTAAGAGAAAGAGACATTCAATTGCAAAACACAAGATGTATCTGGGGAAAGCACACTACCTAAAACCCCTCTATCTGTATATTGTATAAAGTCAAGGATCATGAAACAATACAATGATTTCTCTCTCAAGAGAAACTCCTGCACTTTGCCAACTGTCTCACATTGATCTAGGAAAAATCGAACAAATACTTGGCCAATTCTCAACCTCTGCTTAGCCAGCCTTTCTCACACATTCTTGAAGGAATTGTTGCCCTATTAAATAGGAAATTCCTTGGAATGGATTGCGCAATCCATCATAGGATTCCAACTCACTCTATAACGTACCTGTACAATTTTCTAATTGTACAATTGATAGTTATCATCTCTTTAACCTTAGTCTCAACTGGGCCTTCCTCATAACTGACATGCAACAACTATTTATAGTGAATAATTAGTTAACTAATTGATCACTCATTATTAATTAAATCATATTTAATTCACTGGACCTATCTCTAACTCATCACTCAATTAGAAGAAGTTAAATTGATTTTAACTCAATTAATTGAGTTAGCTAATTTCAACTCATGCATAACTGTAACTAGACACCTTAAATCATGGAATCACTCTACATGCCTCCTCTTTAACCCTCAAATCGAATTTCCTAAGCTAACTCAGTAATTATGACTTAATTAACTAATACAAGTTCTTAGGAGATGAAATTACAATTTCTCTTCCAATTTAAGTAAGGGAAAATTAAATAAGAATCCCCGAGTGGGTACCATTTCTTGGTTCCATTTCAACACTCCCTCTCAACAAGAAATGGATTATCTACTACCATGATCCTCTCTCTGTGGAATTCAAATTTGATTCTTTCCAGC
This sequence comes from Pinus albicaulis, assembly GCA_034641835.2. Classification (NCBI taxonomy): domain Eukaryota; kingdom Viridiplantae; phylum Streptophyta; class Pinopsida; order Pinales; family Pinaceae; genus Pinus; species Pinus albicaulis. The sequence goes on from CM076584.1 coordinate 1,408,358,383, forward strand.
GTATTTCTCAATATGTATGCATCCTACTCCTATGTGGGAATGTACTCTAATGAAATAATCCTCCTCTGAACACGATCTCTGAGATGGTGATACCAGATATTAATATGCTTGGACTTGTCATGGAATATTAGAATAACCTAGAGTTTGATGCAACTCTTTTTATCACAATGTATCACCGTCGAATTCATTTTTTGACCAAACAAACCAACAAGTATCTTCCTCATCCAGATGGCCTAGCATGTTTCCTAACTGGCTTCCATGTACTATGTCTTTGTTGAACTAAGTGCAATTGATCTATGTTTCCCGTTGTACCAAGAAAATATTGTTGATCCTATGCTGAAGATGCCTCCTGATGTGCTCTTCCTGTCGGATGGAATTCCTGCCCAATCTGCATTGGTGAAGCCTTGAAGCTTCACTTCCTTTGTCTGTCTATACCATAATCCGTACTCTTTAGTGCCCCTGATATATCTCAACGCATGCTTCCCTGCCTTCCAAAAGAGCTTGGTCGGCTCAACCATAGCTTGGCTCGGCTGGTTAACTACGTAACATATGTCGGGTTGTGTGTTTACCAAATACATGAGTGAACCCACCAGTTTCCTATAAACAGTTTCATCCACTTCTTTGCCCAAAGTAGCATCCTCCTTCCTCCAGTTTCCTGCAAGAGGAGTCTCCATGGATTTGCTTCCCTCCATGTGGAACTTCCTCATAATATATTTGGCATACTTTCCCTGAGATACAAATAGCTCCCCATCTCTTTGCCATATTTCCAATCCAAGGAAATAGTGTAAGAGCCCCATGTCCTTCATCTCAAATTCTCTTGCAAGATCATCGACATAAAATACAATAATCAAAAGCTTACCATCAACTATAATATGATATAGGTTCGCATCCACTTCACTCTTGGTGAAGCCCAATCCAGTGAAATAGTTTTCAATCCTAGTGTACCAAGCACAAGGTGCTTGTTTCAACCCATACAATGCTCTCTTTAGTCTGCACACATGCGACTCCCTGTCTAAGGTCTCAAAACCTTTTGGCTTCTCAATTTACACTTCTTCCTTAATAAATCCATTAAGAAAGGTTGTATTTACATCCATCTGATGAATCTAGCATCCCATTTGTGTTGAGAGTGCAAGGATGGATCTAATAGACGAGTGCCTTGCGATTGGTGCAAAAGTCTCATCATAGTCAATCCCCTCCACCTGAGAGAACCCTCTAGCCACAAATCTAGCCTTGTGCTTCTCCACACTCCCATTTCCTGCCTACTTCACTTTGTAAACCCACCTGGATCTTACAACTGACTTCCCCACTCATCTTGGGACAACTTCCCATGAAATGTTTATGATAATGGAGTCACACTCCTCAACCATGGCATCAAACCATACTGGTTGTTGCACTGCTTCCTCAAAAGAGGATGGTTCTATATCAATACCTCCTCTCATAAGAGCCATGTATCCAGTGCACCGTTCTAGGGACCTTCTATGTCTTTGTCTGCGTTATTATGTGGGTGCTCCCACATTCTCTCTCACGTCCAACAAGAATCTGTCAACCTATCTCGTGCGCTTCCTTCCATCTTTGGTGGTTGGCTCTGCATGGGTGGTTTCTATCACCCTCTGTTCCTATGCTTGTGGCTACTCTGCATCCTAAGGTTTATCCTTTAGAGTGAAGAGCTCCTCAACTACATGCAACTCAAGCTCCATCTCAAGGGACAATCACATGACTTTGTCTTCACCAAACTTCACATCTCTTTTGACCACTATCATCCTATGTGCTCGCAAGTACACTCGATAGTTGTGAGCTATATCAATGTACCCAACAAATACCCCAAAATTTATTGCTCGCTCTAGCTTCTTCCTCCCATCTTTGGTCACATGGAAATAAACATATGAACCAAAAATTTAAAATATGACACATCCGGTCTCTTACCTAAAAAATCCTCCTTTGGTGTACTCATCCCAAGTATCCGATGAGGACTTATGTTCTACACAAATACTGTTGTATTTCATGCTTTCATCCATAGATGTAATGGTAGACCCTAATCATGCAACATAGCTCGTGTTGCTCCCATGATAGTTCTGTTCTTTCTTTCTGTAGCCCCATTTTATTGTGGGTTATGAGGTGAAATCAATTCTCTTCAAATTCCTTGTGAGGCACAAAATTTCTTGAATTCATTAGAGATGTATTCTCCACCATTGTCACTCCTTAGAGCCTTCACCTACTTCCCTGTATATTTCTTGACAAGTGCCTTAAACTCACAAAACTTGGATAACATATGATGTTTCTTCTACATGAAGAAAGTCCCACACTTTCTTGAAAAATCATAAAAAGAAATCACATAATACTCGTGCTTTGGTGTGGAAGCTGTCAAGAACAGTCCACACACGTCTGAGTGAAATCTCCCAAGTATTTCCGCTGCTCGGGCTTCCTTATCATGAAAGGTGACCTTTTAATACTTCCATGTAGTACACCCTTTTCATGTGTCTCTCTACACAAGTGTACCCTTTGGAAGCCTTGTAGAAATATACTACATGATCCTCAAAGCATTGTGGTGTAGATGCCCCAACATCCTATGTCATAACTCATCGACGTCTCAACTTTCCACCTTCTCTGCTTTACTGCTTAATTCTACACAATCATCTACATCATGTTTCTAGAGGTTCTTCACTCAAACCCAAACCTTTTTCACTTGTCCCATGGCTTTGTGACGAAGAAACAACTTTCCTTCACTGAAAATCACATCATTTACATAATATTCCAACATAGCAACAAAAATCAAATTCTTCTTTAAACCAGGTACATGCATGACATATTTTAGTATGATGGGTTTACCTGAATCTCTTTGGAAAGTAACTGTGCCAATCTCGGTAGTGCTATACCTCCCGTCATCACCTATCTCGATGTGCATCTGGAGATCCTTCTCCTCCAAGCTACTAAAGAATTCTTTGTTGTCAGTCATGTGGAATGAAGCTCCATTATCCAAGTACCACAGAGATCCCATCACTGAAGACACCATGCATGCGATGAGGGTGAATTCCAACTCGAATTATGGAGGCAATGATTCACCTAATGCCCCTCCTGAGGCCTTCTTGTTGTTCTTCTTGTGTGTACAATTTGTGGCATTTGTCCATGCTCATGAAAATTGAAACATTTCACCTTTGATAAGTCTTGCTTCTTTCCTGTGTTGCCAGTCTCGGATTCAGAATGGGATGCCTTCACTTTTCCTTTCTTTGCCTTGCTAGCCAAGGCACAGTTTTCCCCATCATCAGTATTTGATGAGGATCCATCTCTAGTGCTCTGCCAAATTTCTTCTTGTGCCAAATCAAACAATAGTCACTCCCAATATGGCATCTTCTCCCTCCCATTAATAGACTCCTGGCAGCCATGCCAAATCTTTAGAAGGCCTAGAAGAGCTAGGCTCACCAAATCATTCTAGGCAACAAATATCTCAATGATTCCAAGCTCATATTAACATTGAGTGAACTTTGTCAAGTATTTTTGGATCGCGTCGCCCTTCTCCATTTTGATCTTCTTGAGCTTGTCTTTCAGCGTCAGATTCTTGTGGTCTCTACTATTCTTATATAGATATGTCAAGGCCTTCCACATAGCATATGGAGTTACCTTCCCATGGAGGCTCGAGAATATATGGTCTCGAACTCCCTCTAACAATATCCTTCTCGCCTTTGCTACATTCTCCTTCCATGCAACAAGAAGTTGAGAATCTACTACCGTAGGCTAGGGAATATCACTGTCAATGAATTCCTTCAGTTCGTTGTCCTCAAGCACTACTTACATCCTTTCCTTCCATGCAATATAGTTTGAATTACCCTCGAGTGCATCAAATTACCCTTGAAATAATAAATTTCTTCTAATGGGACATGACCTCTAGGTAGGAAATTATCCTTGAGCTAGAGTACCTCAAATTCCTCTTTTTCTACTTCTTTTTCATGCAATTATGGTTTGTGTATAATTTTATTTGCTGAAATACTTACATTAGAGACATCAAACTATTTATCTACACTAACCTATACATCAATTTGACTTTATACTTTACAATCTAAATCTATACTACTATCCTTGAATTCATCCTTTGACTGTAAGAAACTTTCAATCTATTTGTCATTCCCAAATACTTGCCAATATCTCACGTTATCAGGTACAACTGGAAGATTTTTAACTTCCACTGTGTATTTTCTATTGGGATGAGGCAACTTGCATGTACTTGCTGAAAAAGCTAAACCATTAGCTAGGATATTCTAATTTCTTGGAATGATAGTAAGATCATCTTCTTAAAAAGTTATTAAAAAGTCAAGCACAACATTTTTGTATGTTGTCAATCTAGGATGTTTTGCAGCATATTCTCCTTTGATATGTTTTATAATTAACTAAGAATCCCCATGAATATAAATGCTATAGGGTAAAATTCTTGGGTTGTTGGTTCTCGAATATCCCTCTCAGGGCTTTTCGGTGCCCGAGGCAGACAATAAGAATAGCTATATAGTTCAAAAAGAAGATACATACATGTTCATAGCAACTTAAACAACTTGATGGAATAAGATGGAAAATTACCTCTTTTATGATCCCGAAGTCTTTTGGAGAGCGCTAAGCAGCGAAGCAGGGATCCTCCTTCACCAGCTCCAAATCTTGACCCTGCGATCAATCAAAGCACATGTGTAATCTCTACCACAATATACATTTCCTATCAATTAAGTTAATATATGATAAATATTAAACAATGCACATCTAAGCCATTCATCTCATGCTATATAAGTAATTGAAGAACAATAACAATATCAACGCATAGAATGGACAAAACAGATACAGTTCTATTGATTTATAAAAAAGGAGGATTACAACCGTCGGTTGCACCAAGCCCTCCTCAGCCTTCCAATCTCTCTATCTCTCAATGTGGTGATGTCTTTGATCAACAAGTTCTCAATGAACCTCTTTGACCTTTGACCTTCACACTACAACAATAATGCTCTGCTTCACATGTATTCAAAAACTTTGACAAACCTTTGACCTTGAACCAAGAGACTACAGCTCCATTTTATAGGAGATGGAGAGAGCAATCATTGCCTTTCTCCTTCCACCAGTTCTAAATTGAAAAAACCAAGATTTTTCCTCAACTTCCCATGCTTTTTCCTTCCTTGAGAGTTCAGTTGTTTATGGCAAGGCCCAATAAGAGACTAGTGCTTTGCAGTTTCTATTTTGTACTGACTCTCTTATGAGAAAAAGCTAGAATTTCAAATCATTCTCCGCAGGTTTTTCCTGTTTCAAACTCAAAACACGGGTAACACTACCCTCTAGTCTAAACAGAGCATTTCCCTAGCCACTAACGCGACCTTTTCATTGATCAAGTGCGTTATAACGCTCTCTTGCTGTTATAGGGGTGCGTTACCTTAGCAGAAGTAGGTTTAGTTTAGGTCTCTGTATTCCTTCCATATTTATCTTCTCCTCTGAGCTGATGAGGAGGTTATTTGGCCTGTAAAAACTGCGTTTTCATGGCTCATGGCACTTGTATGGCAGTATTTCTCATGTATTAGCATATTTTCCTATTGGAGTCTTGTTTCCTATTGCCTGAGTGAATTGATCCTCAGGATCTTTTTCTTAAATTTTGGTTGATATATTTAATAAAATGGTTGTACATTTGTCTTATATTATGGTATATTGATTTTTTCACTACTATTTCCATTATTGTGTTCAAATATTGTTGCTTCCCCATTTGGGAATATTACACTTATCAAAGTGAACGGATAGTCTCCCTATGGCACGTTTTCTTGTCGAACAATCGTTTCAACTAGTTTGTACCAACGCTTTATCCTTAAGGTGCTGCTCTGGATGGAGCCTCAAACACGTGGCTCTTTGATGACCATTTTGGTTGCAATGGGTACAAAAGGTCTTCTTCCTCCAGACCTTCTTAACCAATTTCTTCCCCTGCTATGGAGAAGGATTTTCACGCCTCATCCTCATTTGTGTTGCCATTATTTTCCAACACTCGGCAATGACATGGTTATGTAAACCACAAAAATGACAAATTTTCTTATGCCATGATTTGCGTTCATGATTAGAAAACATGCTTATAAAAAAAATGAACTTGTGAATATAGAGACTTATTATACCTTTCCTGGTGGTCTCTGGTGCGATCATGGTGACGAGAGCTTGCCTCAGATCTTTTATTGCGACATGCACTTCCATGGGATGATGTTGAAGTGTTCCCATCAATCCTTTCTCCAGACGAGTTCAACAATGTATGTTTTCCACTGATGTCATTATGATGGTGAGAGCTTGCCTCAGCTTTCTCTCTGCAATATGCGTTGGAATACGATGAAGATAAAGTTTTCCCATCATTCCCTCTCCTCAATGATTTCATCAATGTCGTGGAAGCTTCAGACACCTTTGAGAATTCTCCTTCAGTGTGTCCCAAACCTATTTAGCGAGGTCTCTGCAAAACCTCCAATGGCTGAGTTATGCCTTGGCCATGAATGCTAAGTCCTCCTCCTTTGTAACCCATCCTGGTAAGGAGTCTCATGTCGGTTCCTATAATGGGGATCTACACATTTCCAATAGAAATAATAGCATGTGAAGATGAAACTAAAGAATGATCACAACTATTTACCTCATATTTTGATTCGGAAATAGATGAAGAGGGATTCTCTAAGCCTTCGTTACACTTCACTTACTCCAAGGCCTTTTTTGTGGCTTGTAGCTAAAGTTGTAATCATTGCTTCTCCTCTTTATCTTCTTGTATAAGTGTCTTTAATGCATCAGACTTTGATCGTTGTGATTCATTTCTTCCAATGCCTCTCTCATGGCTTGAAATTGAAGCTGAAATTGCTGCTTCTCCTCCTTGTCTTCTTGTTGAAGGGTATTTAATGCATCATGATATTTTTGAAGACTTTTGTCGTTGCGCTTCAATTCTTCCAATTCCTTTTTCATGGCTTGCAATTGAAGCTGCAACCACTTCTTTTCCTCCTTCTCCTCATGTAGAAGTGTTTTCAGCTCAATGTTATCTGCTGCTTGTTTCTCATAATCTTCATACAAAATTTCCACCCTTTTGGACATCCTGAGCATGGCCTCGTACATTTCTTTTACATCCTCCATTGCTGCATGTTCAATGGCTCACTTTTACAATTCACATCAGCAAGAAGACCGCTCTGATACCACTTGATCCGGGAAAATTTTTGATACCCTTTTAACCAAGACCTTTTTCTTCGTCTGATGTGTTAGAATTGAATTTTATGAAAGCATTAATGAACACATATGTAGATATAATAAAGAGGAAAACATGTCAACAATCACACACACAAAATTCAAGCCTTTTAATAACGGAGTTCGTCCAGTGTGGACTACACCGAGGTAGGTGTCTCTCCAAGAGTGATGTTTTGGGTCCTTATGAAGGTTTCTCTATCCATGTATATTAATTTTTACCACAAGAGAGGCATTCTCAAATTGATCAAGGAATCGACCACTATCAGTTTGATAATGCCATGGTGGGCTAGGTGTTGGTGCTTTCCCTCTCTTACTTTTTTACTCGTTTCCCTGATGGACTGCAGGAAGACTTATGGCACACTAATTCTCTGAGAAAGAGGCAATTATGCCTTGAATATGAGTTCATGAAGCAACCTAAAGTGGTAGGAATATACCACACTCATTTTTCCCCCACAAGAGATGTATTTCAGAATATGATAAGCCACCTCATCCCATGCATGAGGTAGGAATTCTCTCCTAACTCCATTTTTGTCCTCAATTGGATTCTCTTTTTTAATGAAGAAGTTCATTTTAGCAGTGACACTGGCGCCTTTGTCCTCTCTACTCCATTTTATCCCTAAAGGAAGGACAGTTACTCTGATAATTATCTTTGGGCTTATAGATATAGCCAATCCCCTCACAATAGTGGTGGCACTGTCCTTTGTTTATGAATTCAAATCCATGGAAAACCCAAGGGCAATGTCATCATCATACCCCTTTAGTTGCTTGAAAAATCTCAACCATTGGTGTCTCCTAAAAATGTTGACCACAAGAGTGTGCAGGTGGATTCTCTTAGTATTTGAACGTTCTCTTCTGTTAAACCCTCCTCCCATCTTATCTTTATGTCCTTAATTCAGTGAGGGAGAGATTTTTTTTCGTTATGGCTTCAGTGTCTAGTTGAGGGTAGCAGTGGGTCAAAATCCCTATCACTCCAATTACTCATGCTTCAACCACTATATTCCTCAGAAAAACCCTTTAATTGCACAATTATACTACCAATGTCTGTGAAACTCTAAGATAATTTGCATGCAATTTTGATGGATAAATGAGGGAGATGGTGAAACTTACTTCTTTCACAAGTGCTCTGAGATGAATATGGCATATTTGGAGTCAATTAGGACTTGTGCTGCTCATTTCCACCCTCTTAGCCCTATTGTAGCAATGTCTCGACCTCTCCTGTATCAATTACACTCTTCTTGTAGCAATAGTAGGTCGAGGGTCGAAGCTACTTGGTGGCATACCAAGCTCTTCCTCTCTCTAAATGTTCTTGAAATGAGCAAATATGCCAAGGAAACCAAGCCTAAGTACATAATATGATATTTTGAGTTGGGGCTTGGAGCGTTGTGATGACTTGTCATTCTCATGAGATTTCCTTTTTTGGACCATTGTCCCCACTCAGAGAAATCATTATCCCTTCCCTCATAATCACCACCCACTAATAGTGAACCTAACTCTTTTTATGTGACATATCCACGTTACATGGGTGGCAATTTAACTTTTTAGTTCACTAGTCGAGGGTGGCCAAATTAACTGGCTACCTCTGACATATTAAAACACCTCCTCTCAACATTCATTCATTTTAGTCATTTACACATAGGGAGAGAGTGACAGTCTATTATATTTGAGCCTAATTCATGGTCGATTTGTTGCAAGGACTTGCATGTTAAGGATGGACCATCGTATTGACACCAAGGGAGTTTAACTTCCTTGCATGTTTCCTTGTGTATTTCTTCATTTTCTTCGTGATGCTTGACTGTGGTGTTTGTTGTGTATGTGCAGGTACTTTTTGGATGTCCATGTTGTTGTTTTTGGTGGATAGTCTTCCTGGGAGTGCCATGACTCCTCCATAGTTGTTTCACAAGGTCCCATTGCCTCCTTTGATGAAAAATAAAGCAACATATTTCTCTATGTCGTGATTGCACATTTTTTCTATGGGAGGAGGTTTTCTTCCTGTAGCAACCAATTTCTTTTACCCATTGGGTTTTCAATTTGCATTGGGTGACGAGGGAAAGTGTGATGATACCTAAGGATAGTACTTGGATCATGAGGGAGCAATGTAGGCTTGTAGAAATTAAGAGGAAAACCTCTATGGTTTTGTAAAAACGTTTTGAACAAGTAGGAGAGAATGGAGGACTTGAGTGAATTTCTTGGTGCAGTGGGATGGATGAGTGATGGATTGATGGTGGACAAAGATGAGGGAGCCTTCTTAATCATTCTTCATGTCATAAGGATCCTATTAGGTTTTCCTTGACCTCAGATATCCTTCCTGTAGCTTTTCTTAACCCTCCCGTAGCACCAAAGGACCTTCCTGTAGCATTACAGGACCCTCTTGTATCAACATAAAGAGTAGTTGAAACTTGAGTTTTGATCTAATGGGAAGGTGGAGAGAGATGAAGATACGAGTGGAGATGATGGAGAGGGACTGAATGGATGGAAATGTGGAGTGTTATCACTGGAAATCAGACAAACAAAAATGACATTATTAAATGTCAAGCAGAAGGATTTACAAGGTTGAGAAACATTAGAGGATATGAAATTTTTAAAAAATATCTAAGGTCAAGAGGCAAAAATAAAATAGCACTCTAGAAACACAGGTAAAATGCGCTATGCATACATTTTTATTCGATACGCGCGCTGGTCTGTGCAGCTTTCCCTCAAAAAACCGCGCGGTCCTGGGAGTGGCGAAAGTCACTATCTGGGACCACTTGATAGACTTCAGGTAATCATCCTCCACTTGAGGTCGCCAAAGGACAACCCCCTAGAGCCTCCTTGGACCTCAAGTAAGCACACAAAGGAATCAACCCCCTCTCTTTGGTCACTATCCACAGGTGTACCATGGGAGGGAAGAAGGATTTGAATTTGCCTATAAATTTCCACCAAGAGAAGAACAAAATGAGAATACATTCTTATGTTGGCCAAATTTCCCATGAGAAAACCAGCAGTGTGTAATCCAGAGCAGCAGTAGAGTTAGAGGATTCAGTTGTTGGCCACCCAGCAACTTCAATCCCTTTGGAGAAGAGAGAGTCCTTGCGACATCAGCTTAAGGATAAAAACTTCCTTGCGTTGCATCTTAGATTCCATATTTCTAAGGATCCGTTGGCAAGTGTGTAAAGTTTTGTCTTTCTTACTAATAGCGATCAATAAGAGGGGATTTTATTCCACTGTTTGCATTATTGTCTCATTTTAATCATTGTGAGATTTTGTTTTTGTTTTTGTTTAATTGTGTTTCTCCTTATATGTAGCATACTACATTCCATAATTTAGTGTGCTTTATATATATTAGCATGTGTTTACTAACCTACTAACCATATTTTCTTCCTGTGACCATAGCTTGTAGGCTACAACCATTCCTACCAAGCACCGGTGGTTTGGTACACTTGTGCACCATAACCACCACTACAGGATTTGCGACTCCACTTGCTTTACCCTTTAGTTAAGTTGTTGCACTTGTTGGAGGGGCCTTCTCACTGCTCTAGAGTGTTGTTGGGACAGCTCCCCTTCTCCTCTTCTCTCTTTATTCACCCACAGTGAACATTTTCAATTCAGGAATTTCGGAAATCTTACTTTCAGGAAAACTGCACGTAGTTTACTTAGATAGACGCGTTGATCCACACGAGTTCAGCTCTGACCTGCATGTAGAGTTGCGCGCCTATGTGAGACATTTCCGCATGAAAAACAGAGAACATATTTCTCAGTGGTTTTCTTCAGTTTCCCAATTTTAAAGTGATGGAAGCCCAAAGAAAAATTGTCAGCACTGTGTTTGGTGTCTCATGACTGTTTAGAATATGATTTTGACTGGTTTTTAGTATTGCTAGTTGCATAGTTTTAAATTTTAAATTTTATCTTCAAAAAACTCACATAGTTTAAGTATGGGTCAATTGAGTGGAAAAAATCCACCTTTGCAATCTGAATTAACTCATTTTTTGAAAATAGACACCAAAAAACACATAGATAATTATCAGGAGTAAGTGGCCCTAATCCACATATGCTTAGCTAGTTTCCATTTATTTTTTCCTAGTTAGATCATTAATTTTTAGTTTAAAATTTTGCACTAGGAATTGGGACGAGGACCTAATTATCTTAAGAGAAGCAAGTAATCTTTGTTGCCCTTGCAACTTTTGGTGACCCTGGGCATGCACATGAAAGCTCTCTTTTGATAATTTGACATCTCCCTTTAGCCAGTCATTTATTTTAATTAGGCAAAGTTGTAATCGGCCCATTATCTGCATATTGTTTTCTTATCGCACAGAACAATCAAAACATAGATTAATAGGGGACGTGTAAAGGATCACCGCATATCCACATCTTAAAACTGAGTGATTTTTCGCTTTTTCTCACACATTGCCACACCGTAAGCAAATTAAAGCCACCTTAAAACTAACCTAAGTGAACTCATTAAATTTCACCACAGGGGCCACAAGAAAAATAATAGTTCAGGTTAGGACCATGGGGGTAGGAATCCAATAAGCTGCCATGGTCAGTTTACATCTTGATACATAGAAGTTGACTTTCTAGAGAGATTTTAAACCCATATATCTTCCCACGGAAAAGAAAACTCGAGTGCCACAGAGACTTGATTCAGAGGGGGTTAATCTTAGGCCTAGTGTGTGCGATATTACTGGGGGCTACCTGACCCATCTAATGCTTGGTACTGGTAGCTAATTTACTAAGAAGCTCAAGACTCGAAACCTCACATGGGACGATGATACTTAGTGGCCAAATTTAGGGCATCCTTCCCTATAGGTGACGGTGCAGGTAGCACTAGATCCTCTATCCATTACCTTGGTAGATTCTTCGGCTGCTGGAAGGCGTCGCCGGTTCTTTCGGGACGTTAGCCCCAATACCCACCAGAAGATATCTTCGCAAGGCCCAGTTACAATTGAGAGTGTGAGGATTTTTATGTCCTTAGGATTTTGAGTATCACGCGCAAAAAAACAACCAAAACCATTTTTTTTTATTGATTGGTGACATGGAACCAATTTAAATGGAAATTAACCTTTTGTTTCGCTTTGTCTTATGTATGTGGTCACCATTTTTGCTTTTATATCTCTCCTCTCATAGAATTGGAGAATTTTTTCAAAACCATACCTAATCGATTCCATAATGGACCCAAAGGGACCTCGTCAGTCTATACATCTTTTGGTCCTCCCCCATTAGCGGGAGGAGTTCCAGGTCTTTCACCATTTAGGTGTCAAATACAGAACACCGCCACCCTTATTGGTTCATCCTTTATCGAGGCATCATTAGTTGGGAACCCAAGGTCACCCAATGCCACACCAGTGGAAACCCCCACAGGGTCACCACATACCACTCTTCCCACAACCCCGAGGGGTAAAACGAGTGCTACCCATTCGAGGAGCCAGCTGAACACACAGTCGGGTATGACACAGACAAACCCATACTTAACCAGAACCTTATGTTTTCACAGTCTTCAATGGTGCTCAACACACAATTACCTTTCTTAGCATCGTTGAACTTACTCGATCTAACCAAGTTAACAAATGAGCCCATTGCACACAAACCCACATGGCCCCCCATACCCACGAAGCTCCCTTCGAACATCCCAAAATTCGAAGGGGCGCAAGCGGAAGACCCCAGAAATCATATAATTCCCTTCCACTTGTGGTGTCATCAGCTATTCAACAGGAAGTACGGGAGATTTAACTCATTGCCTTAAAGAAATTTCATGAACAATCGAACTTGATAAAAGAAAATGCACCCAAATCTCCTTTCACAAGTGATTTTTTTTTTTTTTAATATTAATACCAAATTCCTCCATTTACCTTTAAGTGTTGTGCTTGGTATTCCCTTTTTCAAGATGGTGGTATCCATACCTGGATTTTTCAGAAATATTTTCCATTCTTCACCTTCAATTCCTTTGTTTTTGAACGACCTTTATCCAGTTCTTGGCAACCTGGTGGCTTCAATAATGAAAGACTGTGTTACTCCAAATTTGAAATCTCTGATTTCGACCTCCATTCCATTGAAATCCCTAGAAAATGACTTAGTTACCTCCTTATTAAACCTTTGAATTTATCCACGAAACTGAGCCACTGTGCTTTTTGCAATACCTATTTCACCTTTTTTGCAAAAACAAAAGCAAAAAGATGCAAAATTGTTAAGAGACTGAGATAAACCTCGAAGTAATGACCAAAGGAAATTAAATTAAGAATTTCTCAAAAAAGAATATTCAAAACACCCAATTAACTTAACGGAGACTGATGAGATTGTAAAATTGTTGAAAGAAATTCACACAAGGCTTTCTGACAGAAAATACAAGTATGGGTATACACTGAGAATCTAACAAACTGATCCACAAAAGAGAATTTTAAGGTTTTCTAAAAAATTTCACAGGGTCCATAGGTTTCAGTGTAAACAGGTGCGGTCCCGCACTGTTTATACAAGAAAAGAGCGGAGATGCCCGCACTATTTCTAAAATAAAAGTGCAGATACCAGAAAACTAAAAGAAAAATTAAAAAAAAACTCTAAAGCACTTTTCAGGGATTTTGCAAGAAAAAATTACCCAAGGCAATATCAATCAATCAAAATCAGAAAAACAGTTTCACAAGTCAAAAATAAAAGAAATCGAAGTTCAAGATCCATTCCCCAGTGGAATTGCCATTTTGTTGGATGGATAAGTCGTTCTTGCAGACAAGACAGACCTCCCAAGTGTCCTACGAACAGCTAGCAACAAACAGACAAATAAAAACTATTTTCTCTAGATACTGTTTGATTTGGAATTAACTATAATAGGGTTTTTAGAAACCTACTTGTAGTCCAGCGCTGATCTTCTTTCCAATGGCTTGAAGAAAGTCATCGTCAAGGATCTACAATCACAAACACAAGAAAATATCAAAATCACCTGCATAATAAACATTAATTCATGAATCAAACATCTATCAAGATGATCAAGGAATTCAAGAAATGAGATAATTAATTAAATAACCCATTAATGAAACATGATAAATAAGCTATTTAACTAAAGAACTCATTGAGAAAACGGTATTCATTTGTATTATCTTGAAATAAAGAAGAGCCTTACAACCATGTCCGCCTTGATGTTTTACAGGCCTTCCTGGGATCCGGAACAGGCGTTTCCATTACTCTGACAAGCTTTGCACTCTCTCAACTAAAATGCACATAGGTGTGTAATCATTCCCACATAATGATCTGTTAAGAGAGTATGAGTCTCTTACAGCATTTCTCCTCAAAAATTCTCAAAGTCTAACTCACTAACTCTTTCATTATCCCACACACACTCCAACCCTTGAAGCTGCACTATGGCTTCAATTTATAGGACAAGGAAAGTGGCTACAGCTCCAAAATGGAAGGGATAGGGTCCCCTTATCAAGGGATTAAGTTTCAAAATCCAAGGAATCGGCTCCTTTAATGAAGGCATGAATGTTCATGATAATGGAGGGAGTGAAGCTTTGACCAGATAACACCTTCTACAAGCTTCCGGCTGGGAGAATATTCGACCAGTTGAGCTTCTAGAACTTCCTTTTTCGCTCATTTTACCTTTTATGGGGGTCTGCAATTTTAATACACAAAACGTGCAGTAGGTACCATAGTTTTTCTTCACAAAAGGTGCGGTACCGCAGGTAATGGCTAGGAAAAGTGCAGAGTTAGGTTTTTTATGATTTTTATGAGCTTTTATCCAAATTCAAGGCTTGATTTTAGGAAATTTGATGTTGTAGACTTCTAAGGGAGTAATATATAAGTAATGATGAACCCATATAGACACTAAAACGTCATGGTGACAAATTTCAGTGTAACATGTGGTTTGCTAAGAATTTCAAAAGTGTTTCAGCTACAGCGAGGGGTGGTATTGGCAAGCGGGATGGTTTGATCCCAAGTCAAGAGTACAATGAGGTTATAGAAGGATCATTCCAGAGCAACGCAGAGGCAACATCTATGCAGCCTAGCAAAGGGGCCAGCAGGGGTAGCGCAGAGGTGGCAGGAGCCAAGTAAGGTTGACACAGGCCCAGTTAGGGCAGTATAGGGGAAGCGTAACCCCTTCTAGGTTGATGTGGGCCCTTCCTGAGCAGTGCAGAGGCTGATGCAAGCCAATTAGGCTAACGTAGAGGGCTTCAGAGTAGCGTTTGGGTTTCCAAAGGCCAGAAAGGGACTGAGTTTTGTAACTCTCATTTGAGGGTGTGAATCAGTTGTATTTTTTTGTCTCCTGGATAGAGGTATTTTTGCCATTTATATTTCTCTATCGGGTTAACCAGTTTTAGTGCCCAAGCTTGTTTTACTTAAAATCTGCATAAGAATAAAAACCCTCTAGAAGCTAGAACCACTAGTTCTCTCGCATTGGGTTTTTCCGGTGAAAATTGTCCAGAAAATCTTTGTGCGTCACTTTGTCTATGAGCATGTTATTCATTTTTTATCTTTATGTGTAGTTCGTTAACTATATTTACTTTGATGTTAATTTTGAATATTCAAGTTAATAACTTATGTAAGTAGGAGAAGTAAATCAAGATTTAACAGTAGGGTTTCTTAAGTTTAAGAAATTTTCACACCCTGTAATTGGTTACAAATTAAACCATCATCACAATCATCACAATAATTAAAAATGAATGCTTGTATAGAAAATACATGAAACCAGTCAAGATAAAATGGGTTAACATGCATATTATCTTAGGAATTAATCTGTTAATAAGAGGAATTTGATTCACCAAATAAATCAAGAATTCACTAACACTCAAGAGGATATCTTGTGCCATAATGAAAATGATTAGCATGATAACATTCGTAAGAAATGCTAGGATTTTTTTATTTTCAAAAGTATCTGACACATATGGATCCTTCATCCAATGATAATCTTTAAAATGATCAACTTCATAGCTATGTGCATTCATGAAATATATAGACTCCAAACCTGAGTTTGATACAAGAGATTTGCATGGAGATGTATAAACTGAAACAAAATCCTCATTTTGATTAGAAAATTAATCTTGAAATTTAGAAAAGATATATCCAAAATACCAAATCTTTCAAGGAGTATGCATTCGATGAAACCATGCAAAGAAAATAATTTTTCAAGAAAATCCATATCTAACTTGGTTTGAGGATCTCACGAGAGTCGCGAGAACCTTTCATAACCATCAATGGAAGTTTAAGTGCCTTGACTTCCTAACAAATCCCATAACTTTCAAGGGTTGTAGAATTTCATTTTGAATATTTGATTAGATCATGCATTGTGTTTCAAAAACTACTACCAGTAATTTCAACAAGATCACTACTATCCAGATGGAAACCATCTACATCACTAGTTTGACTGGATTATTAAACCTCAAGAAATAGGTTAATCAAGTCAGAAGATTCTTCTAATTGTACATAAAATGATTGATAGATTGGATAATCATCATAATTAACCTGAACTGAAGAATTTTCCTCAAGCAAGACTGGAAATGATAAAGAATGGAATGGAAACTCGATGATTTCATTGGTTTCTTCTTCATCATGGATAGCCTCACTACATTGTGCCAATTCAAAATTTTGTTGATATGGTGAGATTCAAAGAGCATGGCATATTTTCATTACAAGAAATAGGACACATAAGGAATAGTGATATGAAGAGCAAGTTTCATAAGAAAATATTCTTTGACCGAAACAAATTCTAGATCTAAATCTTTCAAATCAAAATATTATTGAGGAACCAAAAGATCAGTTGGTGTACTTGGGAATTCATCATCAATATGTTAACATTGGAAAATCGTACAGCAAAAGATGACATTATTTAATGTCAATCAGAAGGATTTATAGGGCTAGAAGGCATTACAGAATCTGGAAAGTATTTAAAAATCTCTAAGGTATGAGGAAAAATCAAATTTGAAAAATTCCTAAATGCTTTTGCACACATTATCCTTCATCAAGAGCGCCTTTGCGCGCCTTATGACCCGAAATGCACACAATCCTGGGAGTGGCGAAATGTCACTTTCCGGGACCACACAAAGCATAGGAAAAGTGATTCCTCACTTAAAGCCGCTTAAGGACAGCCACCAACGCCTCCTTAGACACCAAGTGAGCACACCATGGAATATTTGGAGCACATAAAGGAATCATACCCCTCTCTTGGGTCACTATCCACAATGTACCAAGAGAGGGAAGGAGGATTTGAAATCTTTTATATAAAGCCACCATGAGATGAAGAATTTGTGAACACATTGTTATGTTGGCCAGAATTTCCTAAGCAATACCAGCAGTGTGTGATCCAGAGCTGAAGATAGAGGGTACTCAATTGTTGGCCATCCAACAAGTTCAGTCCACCACTATAGAGAGAGGGAGACTGCACCGAGGTAAGCTTGGGATAAAAACATTTTTGCATCTAGACTTAGAACCCATGTTCTAGGGGCCCTTTGGCAAGAGGGAAATTTTTCACTCTTATTCCTACCAGCACTCAATAAGGGGGGCCAAGAGCCATCGTTCATATTATTGTTGGCGTTTGACTCTTTTCAAATATCGTGTTTATTTGTTTTAGTTTTTAGTTTAGTTTTAGTTTATATATGCATGTTATTTCTCTATCTAGTATGCTTATGATTCTAGCTTGTTCCACTAACTTGCTTGACTCCACTTCTTTTTCTACCTGTTACTAACAAGTGGGTATACCACACCCCTTAAGCTGGTGTGATTTTGTACATTCGTGCACCAAACACACTCCAATAGGATTGGCGGCTCCACTAACGTTTATTACCAAGTTTATGTGGTTGTGCCTTTTTTGAAGATACCTCTGTCTGTGTTGTGGAGTGGAGCTGAATTTCCCCTGATTTCTCTTGCAGTCCCTAGTTCATCCCAAGTGACTGACTGAAGCAAAACAGCTCCACAAATTTATTTTTCAGGACTTTGCGTGCTTTTTCTTCCCACAAACATGCCCAAGGCACGCTTTCAAAGCTGACCCGCGCGCAGACATCGCGCCTGTTTCAGCCTTTTGTGTGCAAAATACAGAATGGGGAATTTCTCCCATGTTTTTTTATTTTCCTACTTGTAAAGTACTTGGCAGCCCCTAATACACCTTCCAGCACTAGTTGTGGTACCCCGTAGCTTGCTAAAGCTCACTCTTAGCTGCTTTTTATAGGCTTAGTGTTAGTTTTATTTCAAGTTGATTTTTGCAAAGTTCACAAATAGTTTAAATGGGGGGGGGGGGAGGGAAATAACTTGAATTCCGAAAAAATCTTATGTTTTGCAAATTTTGGTACCAACACACCTAGATAACTAGCCAAAGTAAGTGGCCCAAGACCATGCATGCATAGCTAGTTTTTTTTTTCTAGTGTAAAAGCTTTAGTTTAGTTCAATTTTTGCACTAGGAATTTCGGGACTAGGATTGAATTGTTTATAGAAGAGCAAGTAATCTCTGCTAACTTTGCACCCTTCGGTGATCCTAGGTAAGCATATGAACGCTCCCTATTCACAACTTTCCATCTCCCTATAGTTAATCACATAGATTAACTAGGAAAAATAGAAAGCAGCCCATAATCCGCACATGTTTTTCTTTTGAGCCAGGAACAATACAACATAGTTAAAATAGGAGATTTTGAAAAGGATCATCGAATAGCTACAAATTCAAACTATGTGCTTCTCCACTTTGTTCTCACACACATTCACTCACTAAGCAGAGCAAAGACACCTAAAACTAACTTAACCAAACTCACTAAATTCTCCCCACAGGGGCCACAAAAGAATCTATAGCTTAAGTTAGGATCAAGGGGGTAGGCATCTAATAAGCCGCCTTGATCACTCTTCATCTTGAAACATATAAGTTGACTATTTAGGGAACTTCAAATCCATCTATCAGCCCACAAAAAGAAAACTCGAGTGCAACAGCGACACATTTCAGAGGGGGTTAGGCTTAGGCGCAGTGTGGGCAGGTATCAATCATGGCTACCTGACTTGGCTGATACTCGGTAATTTTAGCTGACCTACCAAGAATCCCAAGACTCGAACGCTCACATGGGATGGTGGTACTTTAGTGACCAAAACTAGGGCATCCTTTCCCTATAGGTGACGGTGCAGGCAAGTGCCAAACCCTCTACCCTTACCTTGGTGGATTTTCTTCAGCTGACTGGGGGCATCGCCAGCTCTTACGGGATGCTGTGCTAGCACTCGCAAGATATCTTCTCAAGGCCCAGTTACATTTGAGTGTGTGAGGACGAATAGGTCTTCTAGGATTTTGAGTAGATTAATTTAAAGGGAGAATTTATTTTATTTTCTCTTTGTTTTATGTATGTCACAAGAATTTTTCTTTGATCATAGACACTATCCTCTCAAATTTTTCCAAAACCAAACCTGGTCGACACCAGAATGGACCCAACGGTACCTCGTCGATCTAGGTGTCTATTGGACCTCCCCCCATTACCGGGAGGGGTTCCAAGTCTTTTTCCATTTAGGCGTCAAAGACGGAATGCTGCCACCATTATGGTTTGTCCTTTATTGGGGCATCCTCAGTTGGGAACCCTAGTAAGTCTCCCAACAACACACCACAAACCACTCCTCCCACGACCCCTAGGGGGCAGAGGAGTGTGTCCCATTCGGGAAGCCAGCCGAATACACAATAGGGTATGGCGCAGACCAACCCTCTTCCAAACCAAAACTTTGTGTTTTCGCACAATGCAATGACGTCAACCTCCTAGTCACCTTTCTTAGCTTCATTCAGTCTACCTGATTTAACCAAGCTGATGAATGACCCCATCGCAGACAACCCTACATGGCCTCCCATGCCCACGAAGCTACCTTCAAATATTTTAAAGTTCGAAGGAAACCAAGTGGAAGACCCAGGTAATCATGTCATGACCTTCCACCTATGGTTCTCATCGAACAGTATCATTGATGACACTATTTGATTGAGATTGTTTCAACGCACTCTGACAAGAGTAGTCGCGAAGCGGTATGTGGAGAAACCCTCAGCTTCACATGGAATCTTTGGTGCCCTCACCACAGCGTTCCTAACATATTTTCAATTACCCATTCACCATGATTCTGAAATGGAATTACTGACACATTTTAGACAGACCCATGCTATCCATATCTCGGACCATCTCCACAAATGTTGGTGGCATCGTAGCTTATGTAAAGCTAAAATAAACGTCCTATGAAGAGGATGTTATCAGCAAATCCCAACAGCTTGAGCTGATTTATACATAGTCAGGATACATTTACAACATCCTGCCTAACGCCTCGCGCCTATAAACTTATCAAGAATTTCCAGGCGCTTCTAACTCTACAGACAGACTAATTCGGTCACTGGCCCAAGGTTACCTAGGCAGCAGCAGTCCAAACCCCGGTTATGCATATAGTTCCACTCAAAACGTACCTCAACCTGGTTTTCAAAGTCATCATATGCCTCAGAAAAATTTGACCAATAGGGCGCCAGCGTATCACCAAGGAGGACCTTATCCTCTGGCTCAAGGGACCCAGTATGTAGAAAGAAACATTGACAGAAGAGCTCCCCTCCAACAGCTAGGTGCAAACCAGGGACCACAATATGCTCAATCCCCAGCACAAGACCTGCCTATGCATATCAATGCACAGGTGAACTTTGTGCAATTGTCCTAAAACCAACCACACCAATACAACTAGGAGAACTGCCCTCCTAACGTGGTGAAGAAAAAATCAAAAAACAAGCCAAAAGGGAACCCTAGACAAGGGGGAAACACCCACCACGATCCCAGGCTGGAGGCAACTCCAACCGGAATCAGAGCCAGGAGTCGAGCAATGCCCAACGACAGAGAAAAAGGCCACCTCTTTGAACAAACCATTCTTGCTCGATATGTGGTGAGTACGGACACTATACTCACCATTGTCCCAATCTCCCTGAGCTGAAGAAGCTACAGAGTAACCGAGGACAAGGAGGACCTTCCCAGCAACTAGCTGTGATGCAAGAACCTTTCCCCCATCAAGGGATGGTAAGCACTCAGCAGCAAAATACAGACGACTTCGGGAAAAGCAGCCATGAAATATACATGACTGGTGAAGAGATGTTTTTCCAAACACGGAATCGCAATTATGACACCCCACCAGACAACAATATGTCAGGGGAAAGTACCAGTGCACCGACTACACCTTTGACCATTTCAAAGATGCCTATCGAACCATTGCCAAAGATGGCAAAGGGACCCAATAAGCGAGTAGGAAACTACTCCAAAGCGGCCCATAATTATAGTATCATGGATGATTTAGCACAATCTCCCACTTCTATGTCAGCTTTGGAATTATTGCAGTCATGCCCAAAACAACGAAAATCCCTTCTTTCCACATTAGGCGGTATCAACCCTGCCTATACGTGTCTAATGGTTTTTGACTTAGACAAGGCCACCCCTAAGCTTCCTTCCATGGTCGCCTTCTAGATACCAGTGTCAATCCAGAATATCACAATTCATTGATGTGCCATAGACGAGGGTGCATCCACGTGCATCATGTCCAAAAATATTTGGCAGAA